>JAKDEW010000848.1:0-106430 GCA_021963965.1 Artemisiospiza belli
GAAGACAAAACTTAGGGGGCAAGATATGAGGGACATGGCATGAACACTTCAGAAAACAACCAAAAAAAGAAAAAAATCTTTCCCAAAGTCAAAGCCATCAAAAGGCATGGCCTGCCATCAAGTGCAGGGACGTGCACCAAAGATTCCTCTATTGGTCTCGATTGAAATCGCAAGATTGCTTTTCCCTTCCCGAAAGGAAATGAAATTTTCTTTCGGGAAGGGAAAAGGAATCTTGCGAATCCCAAAAGAAAGGCTTGCAAACACTCTGGAAAAGAGATAGGTTCAAATGAAATGCAATTGAAAAAAGCAGAAAATCTGGAATTTTAGTCTCTTCAAAAAGTAGGCTGTGAGGAAATCAGCTCCATTGCAAAGGACCAAAAGATGCCAAAACTAAGCTCACAGATGTTGCAAAAGCAGGGGAAAAAGTCAAGGAGGAAGACACAACTTAGGGAGCAAGATATGAGGGACATGGCATGAATACTTAAAATAATAAAAAAAAAAAAAAAGAAAAAATCTTGCCCAAAGTCAAAGCCATCAAAATGCAGGCAGGCCATATGCCACCAAGGGCAGGCACATGCAGCAAAGCTTGCCAAAATTGATCCCCAACTGAAGGCCAAAACAGAAAAGAAGGACCTACAAACACGCTGGAAAGGTGTCAACATCAAAGGAATTGCAATTGGAGGAGAAAAAAAGAAAATTTGGGAAATTTAGTGACTCTAAGAAAATGGCCTGGGTTTATATCAGGTGCAGTGCAAAGGACCAAAAGATGCCAAAACTAAGCTCACAGATGTTGCAAAAGCAGGGGAAAAAGTGAAGGAGGAAGACTTAACTTAGGGAGCAAGATGTGAGGGACATGGCATGAATACTTAAAATAAAAAAAAAAAAAAAAGAAAAGATCTTTCCCAAAGTCAAAGCCATCGAAATGCACGCAGGCCATACGCCAGCAAGTGCAGGCACATGCAGCAAAGCTTGCCAACATTGATCCCAACTGAAGGCCAAAACAGAAAAGAAGGACTTACAAACACGCTGGAATGGAGACAACATGAAATGAATTCAATTTCTATGAGAAAAAAAGAAAATTTGGGTAAGTTAGTGATTCTAAGAAAATGGCCTGGGTTTATATCAGGTGCAGTGCAAAGGACCAAAAGATGCCAAAACTAAGCTCACAGATGTTGCAAAAGCAGGGGAAAAAGTCAAGGAGGAAGACAGAACTTAGGGGGCAAGATATGAGGGACATGGCATGAACACTTCAGAAAACAACCAAAAAAAGAAAAAAATCTTTGCCAAAGTCAAAGCCATCAAAAGGCATGGCCTGCCATCAAGTGCAGGGACATGCACCAAAGATTCCTCTCTTGGTCCCCATTGAAATCGCAAGATTCCTTTTCCCTTCTCGAAAGGAAATTTCATTTCCTTTCAGGAAGGGAAAAGGAATCTTGCGGATCCCAAAAGAAAGGCTTACAAACACTCTGGAAAGGAGATAGGTTCAAATGAAATGCAATTGAAAAAAGCAGAAAATCTGGAATTTTACCCTCTTCAAAACATAGGCTGTGAGGAAATCAGCTGCATTGCAAAGGACCAAAAGTTGGCAAAACTAGGCTCACAGATGTTGCAAAAGCAGGGGAAAAAGTCAAGGAGGAAGACAGAACTTAGGGGGCAAGATATGAGGGACATGGCATGAATACTTAAAATAATAAAAAAAAAAAAAAGAAGAAAAAATCTTTCCCAAAGTCAAAGCCATCAAAATGCAGGCAGGCCATACGCCACCAAGGGCAGGCACATGCAGCAAAGCTTGCCAAAATTGATCCCCACTGAAGGCCAAAACAGAAAAGAAGGACTTACAAACACGCTGGAATGGAGACAACATGAATGGAATTCAATTTCTATGAGAAAAAAAGAAAATTTCGGTAAGTTAGTGATTCTAAGAAAATGGCCTGGGTTTATATCAGGTGCAGTGCAAAGGACCAAATGGTGCCAAAACTAAGCTCACAGAGGTTGCAAAAGCAGGGGAAAAAGTCCAGGAGGAAGACGCAACTTAGGGGGCAAGATATGAAGGACATGGCATGAATACTTAAAACAAAAAAAAAAAAAAAATAGAAAAAATCTTTCCCAAAGTTAAAGCCATCAAAATGCAGGCAGGCCATACGCCAGCAAGGGCAGGCACATGCAGCAAAGCTTGCCAAAACTGATCCCCACTGAAGGCCAAAACAGAAAAGAAGGACTTACAGACACGCTGGAAAAGGAGTCAACATCAAAGGAATTGCAATTGGACGAGAAAAAAAGAAAATTTGGGAAATTTAGTGAGTCTTAGAAAGTGGCCTGGGTTTATATCAGGTGCAGTGCAAAGGACCAAAAGATGCCAAAACTAAGCTCACAGATGTTGCAAAAGCAGGGGAAGAAGTCAAGGAGGAAGACACAACTTAGGAGGCAAGTTATGAGGGACATGGGATGAACACTTCAGAAAACAACCAAAAAAAGAAAAAAATCTTTCCCAAAGTCAAAGCCGTCAAAATGCAGGCAGGCCATACGTCGCCAAGGGCAGGCCCATGCAGCAAAGCTTGCCAAAATTGATCCCCACTGAAGGCCAAAACAGAAAAGAAGGACCTACAAACACGCTGGAAAGGAGTCAACATCAAAGGAATTGCAATTGGAGGAGAAAAAAACAAAATTTTGGAAATTTAGTGACTCTAAGAAAATGGCCTGGGTTTATATCAGGTGCAGTGCAAAGGACCAAAAGATGCAAAAACTAAGCTCACAGATGTTGCAAAAGCAGGGGAAAAAGTCAAGGAGGAAGACAGAACTTAGGGGGCAAGATATGAGGGACATGGCATGAGTATTTAAAATAATAAAAAAAAAAAATAGAAAAAATCTTTCCCAAAGTCAAAGCCATCAAAATGCAGGCAGGCCATACGCCACCAAGGGCAGGCACATGAAGCAAAGCTTGCCAAAACTGATCCCCACTGAAGGCCAAAACAGAAAAGAAGGAACTACAAACACGCTGGAAAGGAGTCAACATCAAAGGAATTGCAATTGGAGGAGAAAAAAAGAGAATTTGGGAAATTTAGTGGCTCTTAGAAAGTGGCCTGGGGTTTTATCAGGTGCAGTGCAAAGGACCAAAAGATGCCAAAACTAAGCTCACAGATGTTGCAAAAGCAGGGGAAAAAGTCAAGGAGGAAGACACAACTTAGGGGGCAAGATATGAGGGACATGGCAGGAATACTTGCAATAATAAAAACAAAAGAAGAAAAAATCTTTCCCAAAGTCAAAGCCATCAAAATGCAGGCAGGCCATACGCCAGCAAGGGCAGGCACATGCAGCAAAGCTTGCCGAAATTGATCCCCACTGAGGGTAAAGCAGAAAAGAAGGACTTACAAACACGCTGGAATGGAGACACCATCAAAGTAATTGCAATTGGAGGAGAAAAAAAGAAAATTTGGGTAAGTTAGTGATTCTAAGAAAATGGCCTGGGTTTATATCAGGTGCAGTGCAAAGGACCAAAAGATGCCAAAACTAAGCTCACAGATGTTGCAAAAGCAGGGGAAAAAGTCAAGGAGGAAGACACAACTTAGGGGGCAAGATATGAGGAACATGGCATGAATACTTAAAATAATAAAAAAAAAAAAAGAAAAAATCTTTACCAAAGTCAAAGCCATCAAAATGCAGGCAGGCCATACGCCACCAAGGGCAGGCACATGCAGCAAAGCTTGCCAAAATTGATCCCCACTGAAGGCCAAAACAGAAAAGAAGGAACTACAAACACGCTGGAAAGGAGTCAACATCAAAGGAATTGCAATTGGAGGAGAAAAAAAGAGAATTTGGGAAATTTAGTGGCTCTTAGAAAGTGGCCTGGGGTTTTATCAGGTGCAGTGCAAAGGACCAAAAGATGCCAAAACTAAGCTCACAGATGTTGCAAAAGCAGGGGAAAAAGTCAAGGAGGAAGACACAACTTAGGGGGCAAGATATGAGGGACATGGCAGGAATACTTGCAATAATAAAAACAAAAGAAGAAAAAATCTTTCCCAAAGTCAAAGCCATCAAAATGCAGGCAGGCCATACGCCAGCAAGGGCAGGCACATGCAGCAAAGCTTGCCGAAATTGATCCCCACTGAGGGTAAAGCAGAAAAGAAGGACTTACAAACACGCTGGAATGGAGACACCATCAAAGTAATTGCAATTGGAGGAGAAAAAAAGAAAATTTGGGTAAGTTAGTGATTCTAAGAAAATGGCCTGGGTTTATATCAGGTGCAGTGCAAAGGACCAAAAGATGCCAAAACTAAGCTCACAGATGTTGCAAAAGCAGGGGAAAAAGTCAAGGAGGAAGACACAACTTAGGGGGCAAGATATGAGGAACATGGCATGAATACTTAAAATAATAAAAAAAAAAAAAGAAAAAATCTTTACCAAAGTCAAAGCCATCAAAATGCAGGCAGGCCATACGCCACCAAGGGCAGGCACATGCAGCAAAGCTTGCCAAAATTGATCCCCACTGAAGGCCAAAACAGAAAAGAAGGACTTGCAAACACGCTGGAATGGAGACAACATCAAAGGAATTGCAATTGGAGGAGAAAAAAAGAAAATTTGGGTAAGTTAGTGATTCTAAGAAAAAGGCCTGGGTTTATGTCAGGTGCAGTGCACAGGACCAAAAGGTGCCAAAACTAAGCTCACAGATGTTGCAAAAGCAGGGAAAAAAGTCAAGGAGGAAGACACAACTTAGGGGGCAAGATATGAGGGACATGGCATGAACACTTCAGAAAACAACCAAAAAAAGAAAAAAATCTTTCCCAAAGTCAAAGCCATCAAAATGCAGGCAGGCCATACGCCAGCAAGGGCAGGCACATGCAGCAAAGCTTGCCAAAATTGATCCACACTGAAGGCCAAAACAGGAAAGAAGGACTTGCAAACACGCTGGAATGGAGACAACATCAAAGGAATTGCAATTGGAGGAGAAAAAAACAAAATTTGGGAAATTTAGTGACTCTAAGAAAATGGCCTGGGTTTATCTCAGGTGCAGTGCAAAGGACCAAAAGATGCCAAAACTAAGCTCACAGGTGTTGCAAAAGCAGGGGAAAAAGTCAAGGAGGAAGACAGAACTTAGGGAGCAAGATATGAGGGACAAGGCAGGAATACTTGAAATATTAAAAAAAAAAAAAAAAGAAAAAATCTTTCCCAAAGCCAAAGCCATCAAAATGCAGGCAGGCCATACGCCACCAAGGGCAGGCACATGCAGCAAAGCTTGCCAAAATTGATCCCCACTGAAGGCCAAAACAGAAAAGAAGGACTTACAAATACGCTGGAATGGAGACAACATCAAAGGAATTGCAATAGCAGCAGAAAAAAGAAAATTTGAGTAAGTTAGTGATTCTAAGAAAATGGCCTGGGTTTATATCAGGTGCAGTGCAAAGGACCAAAAGGTGCCAAAACTAAGCTCACAGATGTTGCAAAAGCAGGGGAAAAAGTCAAGGAGGAAGACACAACTTAGGGGGCAAGATATGAGGGACATGGCATGAATACTTACAATAATAAAAAAAAAAAAAAAAAAGAAAAATATCCTTCCCAAAGGCAAAGCCATCAATATGCAGGCAGGCCATACGCCACCAAGGGCAGGCACATGCAGCAAAGCTTGCCAAAATTGATCCCCACTGAGGGTAAAGCAGAAAAGAAGGACTTACAAACACGCTGGAATGGAGACAGCATCAAAGGAATTGCAAATGGAGGAGAAAAAAAGAAAATTTGGGTAGGTTAGTGATTCTAAGAAAATGGCCTGGGTTTATATCAGGTGCAGTGCAAAGGACCAAAAGTTGCAAAAACTAAGCTCACAGATGTTGCAAAAGCAGGGGAAAAAGTCAAGGAGGAAGACACAACTTAGGGGGCAAGATATGAGGGACATGGCATGAATACTTAAAATAATAAAAAAAAAAAAAAAAAGAAAAAAATCTTTCCCAAAGTAAAAGCCATCAAAATGCAGGCAGGCCATATGCCACCAAGGGCAGGCACATGCAGCAAAGCTTGCCAAAATTGATCCCCACTGAAGGCCAAAACAGAAAAGAAGGACTTGCAAACACGCTGGAATGGAGACAACATCAAAGGAATTGCAATTGGAGGAGAAAAAAAGAAAATTTGGGTAAGTTAGTGATTCTAAGAAAAAGGCCTGGGTTTATGTCAGGTGCAGTGCACAGGACCAAAAGGTGCCAAAACTAAGCTCACAGATGTTGCAAAAGCAGGGAAAAAATCAAGGAGGAAGACACAACTTAGGGGGCAAGATATGAGGGACATGGCATGAACACTTCAGAAAACAACGAAAAAAAGAAAAAAATCTTTCCCAAAGTCAAAGCCATCAAAATGCAGGCAGGCCATACGCCAGCAAGGGCAGGCACATGCAGCAAAGCTTGCCAAAATTGATCCACACTGAAGGCCAAAACAGGAAAGAAGGACTTGCAAACACGCTGGAATGGAGACAACATCAAAGGAATTGCAATTGGAGGAGAAAAAAACAAAATTTGGGAAATTTAGTGACTCTAAGAAAATGGCCTGGGTTTATCTCAGGTGCAGTGCAAAGGACCAAAAGATGCCAAAACTAAGCTCACAGGTGTTGCAAAAGCAGGGGAAAAAGTCAAGGAGGAAGACAGAACTTAGGGAGCAAGATATGAGGGACAAGGCAGGAATACTTGAAATATTAAAAAAAAAAAAAAAAGAAAAAATCTTTCCCAAAGCCAAAGCCATCAAAATGCAGGCAGGCCATACGCCACCAAGGGCAGGCACATGCAGCAAAGCTTGCCAAAATTGATCCCCACTGAAGGCCAAAACAGAAAAGAAGGACTTACAAATACGCTGGAATGGAGACAACATCAAAGGAATTGCAATAGCAGCAGAAAAAAGAAAATTTGAGTAAGTTAGTGATTCTAAGAAAATGGCCTGGGTTTATATCAGGTGCAGTGCAAAGGACCAAAAGGTGCCAAAACTAAGCTCACAGATGTTGCAAAAGCAGGGGAAAAAGTCAAGGAGGAAGACACAACTTAGGGGGCAAGATATGAGGGACATGGCATGAATACTTACAATAATAAAAAAAAAAAAAAAAAAGAAAAATATCCTTCCCAAAGGCAAAGCCATCAATATGCAGGCAGGCCATACGCCACCAAGGGCAGGCACATGCAGCAAAGCTTGCCAAAATTGATCCCCACTGAGGGTAAAGCAGAAAAGAAGGACTTACAAACACGCTGGAATGGAGACAGCATCAAAGGAATTGCAAATGGAGGAGAAAAAAAGAAAATTTGGGTAGGTTAGTGATTCTAAGAAAATGGCCTGGGTTTATATCAGGTGCAGTGCAAAGGACCAAAAGTTGCAAAAACTAAGCTCACAGATGTTGCAAAAGCAGGGGAAAAAGTCAAGGAGGAAGACACAACTTAGGGGGCAAGATATGAGGGACATGGCATGAATACTTAAAATAATAAAAAAAAAAAAAAAAAGAAAAAAATCTTTCCCAAAGTAAAAGCCATCAAAATGCAGGCAGGCCATATGCCACCAAGGGCAGGCACATGCAGCAAAGCTTGCCAAAATTGATCCCCACTGAAGGCCAAAACAGAAAAGAAGGACTTGCAAACACGCTGGAATGGAGACAACATCAAAGGAATTGCAATTGGAGGAGAAAAAAAGAAAATTTGGGTAAGTTAGTGATTCTAAGAAAAAGGCCTGGGTTTATATCAGGTGCAGTGCAAAGGACCAAAAGGTGCCAAAACTAAGCTCACAGATGTTGCAAAAGCAGGGGAAAAAGTCAAGGAGGAAGACAAAACTTAGGGGGCAAGATATGAGGGACATGGCGTGAACACTTCAGAAAACAACCAAAAAAAGAAAAAAATCTTTCCCAAAGTCAAAGCCATCAAAAGGCATGGCCTGCCATCAAGTGCAGGGACGTGCACAAAGATTCCTCTATTGGTCCCCATTATAATCGCAAGATTCCTTTTCCCTTCCCGAAAGGAAATGAAATTTCCTTTCGGGAAGGGAAAAGGAATCTTGCGAATCCCAAAAGAAAGGCTTACAAACACTCTGGAAAGGAGATAGGTTCAAATGAAATGCAATTGAAAAAAGCAGAAAATTGGGAATTTTAGTCTCTTCAAATAATAGGCTGTGAGGAAATCAGCTGCATTGCAAAGGACCAAAAGATGCCAAAACTAAGCTCACAGATGTTGCAAAAGCAGGGGAATAAGTCAAGGAGGAAGACACAACTTAGGGGGCAAGATATGAGGGACATGGCATGAATACTTAAAATAATAAAAAAAAAAAAAAAGAAAAAATCTTTCCCAAAGTCAAAGCCATCAAAATGCAGGCAGGCCATATGCCACCAAGGGCAGGCACATGCAGCAAAGCTTGCCAAAATTGATCCCAACTGAAGGCCAAAACAGAAAAGAAGGACTTACAAACACGCTGGAATGGAGAAAACAGGAAAGGAATTCAATTTTTCTGAGAAAAAAATAAAATATGGGTAAGTTAGTGATTCTAAGAAAATGGCCTGGGTTTATATCAGGTGCAGTGCAAAGGACCAAAAGTTGCCAAAACTAAGCTCACAGATGTTGCAAAAGCAGGGGAAAAAGTCAAGGAGGAAGACACAACTTAGGGCGCAAGATATGAGGGACATGGCATGAATACTTAAAATGAAAAAAAAAAAAAAATAGAAAAAATCTTTCCCAAAGTCAAAGCCATCAAAATGCAGGCAGGCCATACGCCAGCAAGTGCAGGCACATGCAGCAAAGCTTGCCAAAATTGATCCCCACTGAAGGCCAAAACAGAAAAGAAGGACCTACAAACACGCTGGAAAGGAGTCAACTTCAAAGGAATTGCAATTGGAGAAGAAAAAAAGAAAATTTGGGAAATTTAGTGACTCTTAGAAAGTGGCCTGGGGTTTTATCAGGTGCAGTGCAAAGGACCAAAAGGTGCCAAAACTAAGCTCACAGATGTTGCAAAAGCAGGGGAAAAAGTCAAGGAGGAAGACACAACTTAGGGGGCAAGATATGAGGGACATGGCATGAATACTTAAAATAATAAAAAAAAAAAAAAAAGAAAAAAATCTTTCCCAAAGTCAAAGCCATCAAAATGCAGGCAGGCCATATGCCACCAAGGGCAGGCACATGCAGCAAAGCTTGCCAAAATTGATCCTCACAGAAGGGCAAAACAGAAAACAAGAACTTACAAACAAGCTGGAATGGAGATAACATGAAACGAATTGCAATTTCCATGAGAAAAAAAGAAAATTTGGGTAAGTTAGTGATTCTAAGAAAAAGGCCTGGGTTTATATCAGGTGCAGTGCAAAGGACCAAAAGATGCCAAAACTAAGCTCACAGATGTTGCAAAAGCAGGGGAAAAAGTCAAGGAGGAAGACAGAACTTAGGGGGCAAGATATGAGGGACATGGCATGAACACTTCAGAAAACAACCAAAAAAAGAAAAAAATCTTTCCCAAAGTCAGAGCCATCAAAAGGCATGGCCTGCCATGAAGTGCAGGGTTATGCACCAAAGATTCCTCTATTGGTCCCCATTGAAATCGCAAGATTCCTTTTCCCTTCCCGAAAGGAAATGAAATTTCCTTTCGGGAAGGGAAAAGGAATCTTGCGGATCCCAAAAGAAAGGCTTACAA
The DNA here is from genome assembly GCA_021963965.1 of Artemisiospiza belli. NCBI lineage: Eukaryota > Metazoa > Chordata > Aves > Passeriformes > Passerellidae > Artemisiospiza > Artemisiospiza belli. The sequence goes on from JAKDEW010000848.1 coordinate 9,622, forward strand.
ACACTCTGGAAAGGAGATAGGTTCAAATGAAATGCAATTGAAAAAAGCAGAAAATTGGGAATTTTAGTCTCTATCAAAAAATAGGCTGTGAGGAAATCAGCTGCATTGCAAAGGACTAAAAGATGCCAAAACTAAGCACACAGATGTTGCAAAAGCAGGGGAATAAGTCAAGGAGGAAGACACAACTTAGGGGGCAAGATATGAGGGACAAGGCATGAATACTTGAAATATTAAAAAAAAAAAAAAAGAAAAAATCTTTCCCAAAGTCAAAGCCATCAAAATGCAGGCAGGCCATACGCCAGCAAGTGCAGGCACATGCAGCACAGCTTGCCAAAATTGATCTCCACTGAAGGCCAAAACAGAAAAGAAGGACTTGCACACACGCTGGAATGGAAACAGCATTAAAGGAATTGCAATTGGAGGAGAAAAAAAGAAAATTTGGGTAAGTTAGTGATTCTAAGAAAATGGCCTGGGTTTATATCAGGTGCAGTGCAAAGGACCAAAAGGTGCCAAAACTAAGCTCACAGATGTTGCAAAAGCAGGGGAAAAAGTCAAGGAGGAAGACACAACTTAGCGGGCAAGATATAAGGGACATGGCATGAATACTTAAAATAATAAAAAAAAAAAAAAAGAAAAAAATCTTTCCCAAAGTCAAAGCCATCAAAATGCAGGCAGGCCATATGCCACCAAGGGCAGGCACATGCAGCAAAGCTTGCCAAAATTGATCCCCACAGAAGGCCAAAACAGAAAAGAAGGACTTACAAACAAGCTGGAATGGAGACAACATGAAAGGAATTGAATTTCTATGAGAAAAAAAGAAAATTTGGGTAAGTTAGTGATTCTAAGAAAATGGCCTGGGTTTATATCAGGTGCAGTGCAAAGGACCAAAGATGCCAAAACTAAGCTCACAGATGTTGCAAAAGCAGGGGAAAAAGTCAAGGAGGAAGACACAACTTAGGGGGCAAGATATGAGGGACATGGCATGAATACTTAAAACAAAAAAGAAAAAAAAATAGAAAAAATCTTTCCCAAAGTCAAAGCCATCAAAATGCAGGCAGGCCATACGCCACCAAGGGCAGGCACATGCAGCAAAGCTTGCTAAAATTGATCCCCACTGAAGGCCAAAACAGAAAAGAAGGACTTACAAACACGCTGGAATGGAGACAACATCAAAGGAATTGCAATTGGAGGAGAAAAAAAGAAAATTTGGGAAATTTAGTGACTCTAAGTAAATGGCCTGGGTTTATATCAGGTGCAGTGCAAAGGACCAAAAGGTGCCAAAACTAAGCTCACAGATGTTTCAAAAGCAGGGGAAAAAGTCAAGGAGGAAGACAGAACTTAGGGGGCAAGATATGAGGGACATGGCATGAACACTTCAGAAAACAACCAAAAAAAGAAAAAAATCTTTCCCAAAGTCAAAGCCATCAAAAGTCATGGCCTGCCATCAAGTGCAGGGACATGCACCAAAGATTCCTCTATTGGTCCGCATTGAAATCGAAAGATTCCTTTTCCCTTCCCGAAAGGAAATGAAATTTCCTTTCGGGAAGGGAAAAGGAATCTTGCGGATCCCAAAAGAAAGGCTTACAAACACTCTGGAAAGGAGATAGGTCCAAATGAAATGCAATTGAAAAAAGCAGAAAATCGGGAATTTTAGTCTCTACATAAAATAGGCTGTGAGGAAATCAGCTGCATTGCAAAGGACCAAAAGGTGCCAAAACTAAGCTCACAGATGTTGCAAAAGCAGGGGAAAAAGTCAAGGAGGAAGACACAACTTAGGGGGCAAGATATGAGGGACATGGCATGAATACTCACAATAATAAAAAAAAAAAAAAAAAGAAAAAATCTTTCCCAAAGTCAAAGCCATCAAAATGCAGGTAGGCCATACGCCAGCAAGGGCAGGCACATGCAGCAAAGCTTGCCAAAATTGATCTCCACTGAGGGTAAAGCAGAAAAGAAGGACTTACAAACACGCTGGAATGGAGACACCATCAAAGGAATTGCACTTGGAGGAGAAAAACGAAAATTTGGGAAAGTTAGTGATTCTAAGAAAAAGGCCTGGGTTTATATCAGGTGCATTGCAAAGGACCAAAAGATGCCAAAACTAAGCTCACAGATGTTGCAAAAGCAGGGGAAAAAGTCAAGGAGGAAGACACAACTTAGGGGGCAAGATATGAGGGACATGGCATGAACGCTTGAGAAAACAACCAAAAAAAGAAAAAAATCTTTCCCAAAGTCAAAGCCATCAAAAGGCATGGCCTGCCATCAAGTGCAGGGACATGCACCAAAGATTCCTCTATTGGTCCCCATTGAAATCGCAAGATTCCTTTTCCCTTCCCAAAAGGAAATGAAATTTCCTTTCGGGAAGGGAAAAGGAATCTTGCGAATCCCAAAAGAAAGGCTTACAAACACTCTGGAAAGGAGATAGGTTCAAATGAAATGCAATTGAAAAAAGCAGAAAATTGGGAATTTTAGTCTCTATCAAAAAATAGGCTGTGAGGAAATCAGCTGCATTGCAAAGGACTAAAAGGTGCCAAAACTAAGCTCACACATGTTGCAAAAGCAGGGGAAAAAGTCAAGGAGGAAGACACAACTTAGGGGGCAAGATATGCGGGACATGGCATGAATACTTAAAATAATAAAAAAAAAAAAAAGAAAAAATCTTTCCCAAAGTCAAAGCCATCAAAATGCAGGCAGGCCATACGCCACCAAGGGTAGGCACATGCAGCAAAGCTTGCCAAAATTGATCCCCACTGAAGGCCAAAACAGAAAAGAAGGACTTACAAACACGCTGGAATGGAGACACAATCAAAGGAATTGCAATTGGACGAGAAAAAAAGAAAATTTGGGTAAGTTAGTGATTCTAAGAAAATGGCCTGGGTTTATATCAGGTGCAGTGCAAAGGACCAAAAGATGCCAAAACTAAGCTCACAGATGTTGCAAAAGCAGGGGAAAAAGTCACGGAGGAAGACACAACTTAGGGGGCAAGATATGAGGGACATGGCATGAATACTTAAAATAATAAAAAAAAAAAAAAGAAAAAATCTTTCCCAAAGTCAAAGCCATCAAAATGCAGGCAGGCCATACGCCACCAAGGGCAGGCACATGCAGCAAAGCTTGCCAAAATTGATCCCCACTGAAGGCCAAAACAGGAAAGAAGGACTTGCAAACACGCTGGAATGGAGACAACATCAAAGGAATTGCAATTGGAGGAGAAAAAAAGAAAATTTGGGAAATTCAGTGACTCTAAGAAAATGGCCTGGGTTTATATCAGGTGCAGTGCAAAGGACCAAAAGATGCCAAAACTAAGCTCACAGATGTTGCAAAAGCAGGGGAAAAAGTCAAGGAGGAAGACAGAACTTAGGGAGCAAGATATGAGGGACAAGGCAGGAATACTTGAAATATTAAAAAAAAAAAAAAAGAAAAAATCTTTCCCAAAGTCAAAGCCATCAAAATGCAGGCAGGCCATATGCCACCAAGGGCAGGCACATGCAGCAAAGCTTGCCAAAATTGATCCCCACTGAGGGTAAAGCAGAAAAGAAGGACTTACAAACACGCTGGAATGGAGACAGCATCAAAGCAATTGCAATTGGAGGAGAAAAAAAGAAAATTTGGGTAGGTTAGTGATTCTAAGAAAATGGCCTGGGTTTATATCAGGTGCAGTGCAAAGGACCAAAAGATGCCAAAACTAAGCTCACAGATGTTGCAAAAGCAGGGGAATAAGTCAAGGAGGAAGACACAACTTAGGGGGCAAGATATGAGGGACATGGCATGAATACTTAAAATAAGGAAAAAAAAAAAAAGAAAAAATCTTTCTCAAAGTCAAAGCCATCAAAATGCAGGAAGGCCATACGCCACCAAGGGCAGGCACATGCAGCAAAGCTTGGCAAAATTGATCCCCACTGAAGGCCAAAACAGAAAAGAAGGACTTGCAAACACGTTGGAATGGAGACAACATCAAAGGAATTGCAATTGGAGGAGAAAAAAAGAAAATTTGGGTAAGTTAGTGATTCTAAGAAAAACGCCTGGGTTTATATCAGGTGCAGTGCAAAGGACCAAAAGATGCCAAAACTAAGCTCACAGATGTTGCAAAAGCAGGGGAATAAGTCAAGGAGGAAGACAAAACTTAGGGGGCAAGATATGAGGGACATGGCATGAACACTTCAGAAAACAACCAAAAAAAGAAAAAAATCTTTCCCAAAGTCAAAGCCATCAAAAGGCATGGCCTGCCATCAAGTGCAGGGACGTGCACCAAAGATTCCTCTATTGGTCTCGATTGAAATCGCAAGATTGCTTTTCCCTTCCCGAAAGGAAATGAAATTTCCTTTCGGGAAGGGAAAAGGAATCTTGCGAATCCCAAAAGAAAGGCTTACAAACACTCTGGAAAAGAGATAGGTTCAAATGAAATGCAATTGAAAAAAGCAGAAAATCTGGAATTTTAGTCTCTTCAAAAAATAGGCTGTGAGGAAATCAGCTGCATTGCAAAGGAACAAAAGGTGCCAAAACTAAGCTCACAGATGTTGCAAAAGCAGGGGAAAAAGTGAAGGAGGAAGACACAACTTAGGGAGCAAGATATGAGGGACATGGCATGAATACTTAAAATAATAAAAAAAAAAAAAAAGAAAAAATCTTGCCCAAAGTCAAAGCCATCAAAATGCAGGCAGGCCATATGCCACCAAGGGCAGGCACATGCAGCAAAGCTTGCCAAAATTGATCCCCACTGAAGGCCAAAACAGAAAAGAAGGACCTACAAACACGCTGGAAAGGTGTCAACATCAAAGGAATTGCAATTGGAGGAGAAAAAAAGAAAATTTGGGAAATTTAGTGACTCTAAGAAAATGGCCTGGGTTTATATCAGGTGCAGTGCAAAGGACCAAAAGATGCCAAAACTAAGCTCACAGATGTTGCAAAAGCAGGGGAAAAAGTCAAGGAGGAAGACACAACTTAGGGGGCAAGATATGAGGGACATGGCATGAATACTTAAAATAATAAAAAAAAAAAAAAAAGAAAAAAATCTTTCCCAAAGTCAAAGCCATCAAAATGCAGGCAGGCCATATGCCACCAAGGGCAGGCACATGCAGCAAAGCTTGCCAAAATTGATCCTCACAGAAGGCCAAAAGAGAAAAGAAGGACTTACAAACAGGCTGGAATGGAGACAACATGAAAGGAATTGAATTTCTATGAGAAAAAAAGAAAATTTGGGAAATTTAGTGACTCTAAGAAAATGGCCTGGGTTTATATCAGGTGCAGTGCAAAGGATCAAAAGGTGCCAAAACTAAGCTCACAGATGTTGCAAAAGCAGGGGAAAAAGTCAAGGAGGAAGACACAACTTAGGGGGCAAGATATGAGGGACATGGAATGAATACTTAAAACAAAACTGAAAAAAAAAAGAAAAAATCTTTCCCAAAGTCAAAGCCATCAAAATGCAGGCAGGCCATACGCCACCAAGGGCAGGCACATGCAGCAAAACTTGCCAAAATTGATCCCCACTGAGGGTAAAGCAGAAAAGAAGGACTTACAAACACGCTGGAATGGAGACACCATCAAAGGAATTGCAATTGGAGGAGAAAAATAGAAAATTTGGGTAGAGTTAGTGATTCTAAGAAAATGGCCTGGGTTTATATCAGGTGCAGTGCAAAGGACCAAAAGATGCCAAAACTAAGCTCACAGATGTTGCAAAAGCAGGGGAAAAAGTCAAGGAGGAAGACACAACTTAGGGGGCAAGATATGAGGAACATGGCATGAATACTTAAAATAATAAAAAATAAAAAAAGAAAAAATCTTTCTCAAAGTCAAAGCCATCAAAATGCAGGCAGGCCATACGCCTCCAAGGGCAGGCACATGCAGCAAAGCTTGCCAAAATTGATCCCCACTGAAGGCCAAAACAGAAAAGAAGGACTTGCAAACACGCTGGAGCGGAGACACCATCAAAGGAATTGTAATTGGAGGAGAAAAAAAGAAAATTTGGGTAAGTTAGTGATTCTAAGAAAAAGGCCTGGGTTTATATCAGGTGCAGTGCAAAGGACCAAAAGATGCCAAAACTAAGCTCACAGATGTTGCAAAAGCAGGGGAATAAGTCAAGGAGGAAGACAAAACTTAGGGGGCAAGATATGAGGGACATGGCATGAACACTTCAGAAAACAACCAAAAAAAGAAAAAAATCTTTCCCAAAGTCAAAGCCATCAAAAGGCATGGCCTGCCATCAAGTGCAGGGACGTGCACCAAAGATTCCTCTATTGGACCGATTGAAATCGCAAGATTGCTTTTCCCTTCCCGAAAGGAAATGAAATTTCCTTTCGGGAAGGGAAAAGGAATCTTGCGAATCCCAAAAGAAAGGCTTCAAACACTCTGGAAAGGAGATAGGTTCAAATGAAATGCAATTGAAAAAAGCAGAAAATCTGGAATTTTAGTCTCTTCAAAAAATAGGCTGTGAGGAAATCAGCTGCATTGCAAAGGACCAAAAGATGCCAAAACTAAGCTCACAGATGTTGCAAAAGCAGGGGAAAAAGTGAAGGAGGAAGACACAACGTAGGGAGCAAGATATGAGGGACATGGCATGAATACTTAAAATAATAAAAAAAAAAAAAATCTTTCCCAAAGTCAAAGCCATCAAAATGCAGGCAGGCCATATGCCACCAAGGGCAGGCACATGCAGCAAAGCTTGCCAAAATTGATCCCCACGGAAGGCCAAAACAGAAAAGAAGGACCTACAAACAGGCTGGAAAGGTGTCAACATCAAAGGAATTGCAATTGGAGGAGAAAAAAAGAAAATTTGGGAAATGTAGTGACTCTAAGAAAATGGCCTGGGTTTATATCAGGTGCAGTGCAAAGGACCAAAAGATGCCAAAACTAAGCTCACAGATGTTGCAAAAGCAGGGCAAAAAGTCAAGGAGGAAGACAGAACTTAGGGGGAAAGATATGACTGACATGGAATGAATACTTAAAACGAAAATGAAAAAAAAAAGAAAAAATCTTTCCCAACATCAAAGCCATGAAAATGCAGGCAGGCCATACGCCACCAAGGGCAGGCACATGCAGCAAAGCTTGCCAAAATTGATCCCCACTGAAGGCCAAAACAGAAAAGAAGGACTTGCAAACACGCTGGAATGGAGACAACATCAAAGGAATTGCAATTGGAGGAGAAAAAAAGAAAATTTGGGTAAGTTAGTGATTCTAAGAAAATGGCCTGGCAGTATATCATGTGCAGTGCAAAGGACCAAAGATGCCAAAACTAAGCTCACAGATGTTGCAAAAGCAGGGGAAAAATTCAAGGAGGAAGACAGAACTTAGGGGGCAAGATATGAGGGACATGGCATGAACACTTCAGAAAACAACCAAAAAAAGAAAAAAATCTTTCCCAAAGTCAAAGCCATCAAAAGGCATGGCCTGCCATCAAGTGAAGGGACGTGCACCAAAGATTCCTCTATTGGTCCCCATTGAAATCGCAAGATTCCTTTTCCCTTCCCGAAAGGAAATGAAATTTCCTTTCGGGAAGGGAAAAGGAATCTTGCGAATCCCAAAAGAAAGGCTTACAAACACTCTGGAAAGGAGATAGGTTCAAATGAAATGCAATTGAAAAAAGCAGAAAATCTGGAATTTTAGTCTCTTCAAAAAATAGGCTGTGAGGAAATCAGCTGCATTGCAAAGGCCCAAAAGGTGCCAAAACTAAGCTCACAGATGTTGCAAAAGCAGGGGAAAAAGACGCAACTTAGGGGGCAAGATATGAGGGACATGGCATGAATACTTAAAATATAAAAAAAAAAAAAAAAGAAAAAATCTTTCCCAAAGTCAAAGCCATCAAAATGCAGGCAGGCCATACGCCAGAAAGGGCAGGCACATGCAGCAAAGCTTGCAAAAATTGATCCCCACAGAAGGCGAAACAGAAAAGAAGGACTTACAAACACGCTGGAATGGAGACAACATCAAAGGAATTTAATTTCTATGAGAAAAAAAGAAAATTTGGGTAATTTAGTGATTCTAAGAAAATGGCCTGGGTTTATATCAGGTGCAGTACAAAGGACCAAAAGATGCCAAAACTAAGCTCACAGATGTTGCAAAAGCAGGGGAAAAAGTCAAGGAGGAAGACACAACTTAGGGGGCAAGATATGAGGGACATGGCATGAATACTTAAAACAAAATGAAAAAAAAATAGAAAAAATCTTTCGCAAAGTCAAAGCCATCAAAATGCAGGCAGGCCATACGCCAGCAAGTGCAGGCACATGCAGCAAAGCTTGCCAAAATTGATCCCCACTGAAGGCCAAAACAGAAAAGAAGTACTTACAAACACGCTGGAATGGAGACAGCATCAAAGGAATTGCAATTGGAGGAGAAAAAAAGAAAATTTGGGAAATTTAGTGATTCTAAGAAAATGGCCCGGGTTTATATCAGGTGCAGTGCAAAGGACCAAAAGGTGCCAAAACTAAGCTCACAGATGTTGCAAAAGCAGGGGAAAAAGTCAAGGAGGAAGACACAACTTAGGGGGCAAGATATGAGGGACATGGCATGAACACTTCAGAAAACAACCAAAAAAAGAAAAAAATCTTTGCCAAAGTCAAAGCCATCAAAAGGCATGGCCTGCCATCAAGTGCAGGGACATGCACCAAAGATTCCTCTATTGGTCCCCATTGAAATCGCAAGATTCCTTTTCCCTTCCCGAAAGGAAATGAAATTTCCTTTCAGGAAGGGAAAAGGAATCTTGCGAATCCCAAAAGAAAGGCTTACAAACACTCTGGAAAGGAGATAGGTTCAAATAAAATGCAATTAAAAAAAGCAGAAAATTGGGAATTTTAGTCTCTATCAAAAAATAGGCTGTGAGGAAATCAGCTGCATTGCAAAGGATCAAAAGATGCCAAAACTAAGCTCACAGATGTTGCAAAAGCAGGGGAAAAAGTCAAGGAGGAAGACACAACTTAGGGAGCAAGATATGAGGGACATGGCATGAATACTTAAAATAATAAAAAAAAAAAAAAAAGAAAAAAATCTTTCCCAAAGTAAAAGCCATCAAAATGCAGGCAGGCCATATGCCACCAAGGGCAGGCACATGCAGCAAAGCTTGCCAAAATTGATCCCCACTGAAGGCCAAAACAGAAAAGAAGGACCTACAAACACGCTGGAAAGGAGTCAACATCAAAGGAATTGCAATTGGAGAAGAAAAAAAGAAAATTTGGGAAATTTAGTGACTCTTAGAAAGTGGCCTGGGGTTTTATCAGGTGCAGTGCAAAGGACCAAAAGATGCCAAAACTAAGCTCACAGATGTTGCAAAAGCAGGGGAAAAAGTCAAGGAGGAAGACACAACTTAGGGGGCAAGATATGAGGGACATGGCATGAACGCTTGAGAAAACAACCAAAAAAAGAAAAAAATCTTTCCCAAAGTCAAAGCCATCAAAAGGCATGGCCTGCCATCAAGTGCAGGGACATGCACCAAAGATTCCTCTATTGGTCCCCATTGAAATCGCAAGATTCCTTTTCCCTTCCCAAAAGGAAATGAAATTTCCTTTCGGGAAGGGAAAAGGAATCTTGCGAATCCCAAAAGAAAGGCTTACAAACACTCTGGAAAGGAGATAGGTTCAAATGAAATGCAATTGAAAAAAGCAGAAAATTGGGAATTTTAGTCTCTATCAAAAAATAGGCTGTGAGGAAATCAGCTGCATTGCAAAGGACTAAAAGGTGCCAAAACTAAGCTCACACATGTTGCAAAAGCAGGGGAAAAAGTCAAGGAGGAAGACACAACTTAGGGGGCAAGATATGCGGGACATGGCATGAACAGTTAAAATAATAAAAAAAAAAAAAAGAAAAAATCTTTCCCAAAGTCAAAGCCATCAAAATGCAGGCAGGCCATACGCCACCTAGGGTAGGCACATGCAGCAAAGCTTGCCAAAATTGATCCCCACTGAAGGCCAAAACAGAAAAGAAGGACTTACAAACACGCTGGAATGGAGACACAATCAAAGGAATTGCAATTGGACGAGAAAAAAAGAAAATTTGGGTAAGTTAGTGATTCTAAGAAAATGGCCTGGGTTTATATCAGGTGCAGTGCAAAGGACCAAAAGATGCCAAAACTAAGCTCACAGATGTTGCAAAAGCAGGGGAAAAAGTCACGGAGGAAGACACAACTTAGGGGGCAAGATATGAGGGACATGGCATGAATACTTAAAATAATAAAAAAAAAAAAAAGAAAAAATCTTTCCCAAAGTCAAAGCCATCAAAATGCAGGCAGGCCATACGCCACCAAGGGCAGGCACATGCAGCAAAGCTTGCCAAAATTGATCCCCACTGAAGGCCAAAACAGGAAAGAAGGACTTGCAAACACGCTGGAATGGAGACAACATCAAAGGAATTGCAATTGGAGGAGAAAAAAAGAAAATTTGGGAAATTCAGTGACTCTAAGGAAATGGCCTGGGTTTATATCAGGTGCAGTGCAAAGGACCAAAAGATGCCAAAACTAAGCTCACAGATGTTGCAAAAGCAGGGGAAAAAGTCAAGGAGGAAGACAGAACTTAGGGAGCAAGATATGAGGGACAAGGCAGGAATACTTGAAATATTAAAAAAAAAAAAAAAGAAAAAATCTTTCCCAAAGTCAAAGCCATCAAAATGCAGGCAGGCCATATGCCACCAAGGGCAGGCACATGCAGCAAAGCTTGCCAAAATTGATCCCCACTGAGGGTAAAGCAGAAAAGAAGGACTTACAAACACGCTGGAATGGAGACAGCATCAAAGCAATTGCAATTGGAGGAGAAAAATAGAAAATTTGGGTAGAGTTAGTGATTCTAAGAAAATGGCCTGGGTTTATATCAGGTGCAGTGCAAAGGACCAAAAGATGCCAAAACTAAGCTCACAGATGTTGCAAAAGCAGGGGAAAAAGTCAAGGAGGAAGACACAACTTAGGGGGCAAGATATGAGGAACATGGCAAGAATACTTAAAATAATAAAAAATAAAAAAAGAAAAAATCTTTCTCAAAGTCAAAGCCATCAAAATGCAGGCAGGCCATACGCCTCCAAGGGCAGGCACATGCAGCAAAGCTTGCCAAAATTGATCCCCACTGAAGGCCAAAACAGAAAAGAAGGACTTGCAAACACGCTGGAGCGGAGACACCATCAAAGGAATTGTAAATGGAGGAGAAAAAAAGAAAATTTGGGTAAGTTAGTGATTCTAAGAAAAAGGCCTGGGTTTATATCAGGTGCAGTGCAAAGGACCAAAAGATGCCAAAACTAAGCTCACAGATGTTGCAAAAGCAGGGGAATAAGTCAAGGAGGAAGACAAAACTTAGGGGGCAAGATATGAGGGACATGGCATGAACACTTCAGAAAACAACCAAAAAAAGAAAAAAATCTTTCCCAAAGTCAAAGCCATCAAAAGGCATGGCCTGCCATCAAGTGCAGGGACGTGCACCAAAGATTCCTCTATTGGACCGATTGAAATCGCAAGATTGCTTTTCCCTTCCCGAAAGGAAATGAAATTTCCTTTCGGGAAGGGAAAAGGAATCTTGCGAATCCCAAAAGAAAGGCTTCAAACACTCTGGAAAGGAGATAGGTTCAAATGAAATGCAATTGAAAAAAGCAGAAAATCTGGAATTTTAGTCTCTTCAAAAAATAGGCTGTGAGGAAATCAGCTGCATTGCAAAGGACCAAAAGATGCCAAAACTAAGCTCACAGATGTTGCAAAAGCAGGGGAAAAAGTGAAGGAGGAAGACACAACGTAGGGAGCAAGATATGAGGGACATGGCATGAATACTTAAAATAATAAAAAAAAAAAAAATCTTTCCCAAAGTCAAAGCCATCAAAATGCAGGCAGGCCATATGCCACCAAGGGCAGGCACATGCAGCAAAGCTTGCCAAAATTGATCCCCACGGAAGGCCAAAACAGAAAAGAAGGACCTACAAACAGGCTGGAAAGGTGTCAACATCAAAGGAATTGCAATTGGAGGAGAAAAAAAGAAAATTTGGGAAATGTAGTGACTCTAAGAAAATGGCCTGGGTTTATATCAGGTGCAGTGCAAAGGACCAAAAGATGCCAAAACTAAGCTCACAGATGTTGCAAAAGCAGGGCAAAAAGTCAAGGAGGAAGACAGAACTTAGGGGGAAAGATATGACTGACATGGAATGAATACTTAAAACGAAAATGAAAAAAAAAGAAAAAATCTTTCCCAACATCAAAGCCATGAAAATGCAGGCAGGCCATACGCCACCAAGGGCAGGCACATGCAGCAAAGCTTGCCAAAATTGATCCCCACTGAAGGCCAAAACAGAAAAGAAGGACTTGCAAACACGCTGGAATGGAGACAACATCAAAGGAATTGCAATTGGAGGAGAAAAAAAGAAAATTTGGGTAAGTTAGTGATTCTAAGAAAATGGCCTGGCAGTATATCATGTGCAGTGCAAAGGACCAAAGATGCCAAAACTAAGCTCACAGATGTTGCAAAAGCAGGGGAAAAATTCAAGGAGGAAGACAGAACTTAGGGGGCAAGATATGAGGGACATGGCATGAACACTTCAGAAAACAACCAAAAAAAGAAAAAAATCTTTCCCAAAGTCAAAGCCATCAAAAGGCATGGCCTGCCATCAAGTGAAGGGACGTGCACCAAAGATTCCTCTATTGGTCCCCATTGAAATCGCAAGATTCCTTTTCCCTTCCCGAAAGGAAATGAAATTTCCTTTCGGGAAGGGAAAAGGAATCTTGCGAATCCCAAAAGAAAGGCTTACAAACACTCTGGAAAGGAGATAGGTTCAAATGAAATGCAATTGAAAAAAGCAGAAAATCTGGAATTTTAGTCTCTATCAAAAAATAGGCTGTGAGGAAATCAGCTGCATTGCAAAGGCCCAAAAGGTGCCAAAACTAAGCTCACAGATGTTGCAAAAGCAGGGGAAAAAGACGCAACTTAGGGGGCAAGATATGAGGGACATGGCATGAATACTTAAAATAATAAAAAAAAAAAAAAGAAAAAATCTTTCCCAAAGTCAAAGCCATCAAAATGCAGGCAGGCCATACGCCAGAAAGGGCAGGCACATGCAGCAAAGCTTGCAAAAATTGATCCCCACAGAATGCGAAACAGAAAAGAAGGACTTACAAACACGCTGGAATGGAGACAACATCAAAGGAATTTAATTTCTATGAGAAAAAAAGAAAATTTGGGTAAGTTAGTGATTCTAAGAAAATGGCCTGGGTTTATATCAGGTGCAGTACAAAGGACCAAAAGATGCCAAAACTAAGCTCACAGATGTTGCAAAAGCAGGGGAAAAAGTCAAGGAGGAAGACACAACTTAGGGGGCAAGATATGAGGGACATGGCATGAATACTTAAAACAAAATGAAAAAAAAATAGAAAAAATCTTTCGCAAAGTCAAAGCCATCAAAATGCAGGCAGGCCATACGCCAGCAAGTGCAGGCACATGCAGCAAAGCTTGCCAAAATTGATCCCCACTGAAGGCCAAAACAGAAAAGAAGTACTTACAAACACGCTCGAATGGAGACAGCATCAAAGGAATTGCAATTGGAGGAGAAAAAAAGAAAATTTGGGAAATTTAGTGATTCTAAGAAAATGGCCCGGGTTTATATCAGGTGCAGTGCAAAGGACCAAAAGGTGCCAAAACTAAGCTCACAGATGTTGCAAAAGCAGGGGAAAAAGTCAAGGAGGAAGACACAACTTAGGGGGCAAGATATGAGGGACATGGCATGAACACTTCAGAAAACAACCAAAAAAAGAAAAAAATCTTTGCCAAAGTCAAAGCCATCAAAAGGCATGGCCTGCCATCAAGTGCAGGGACATGCACCAAAGATTCCTCTATTGGTCCCCATTGAAATCGCAAGATTCCTTTTCCCTTCCCGAAAGGAAATGAAATTTCCTTTCAGGAAGGGAAAAGGAATCTTGCGAATCCCAAAAGAAAGGCTTACAAACACTCTGGAAAGGAGATAGGTTCAAATAAAATGCAATTAAAAAAAGCAGAAAATTGGGAATTTTAGTCTCTATCAAAAAATAGGCTGTGAGGAAATCAGCTGCATTGCAAAGGATCAAAAGATGCCAAAACTAAGCTCACAGATGTTGCAAAAGCAGGGGAAAAAGTCAAGGAGGAAGACACAACTTAGGGAGCAAGATATGAGGGACATGGCATGAATACTTAAAATAATTAAAAAAAAAAAAAAAGAAAAAAATCTTTCCCAAAGTAAAAGCCATCAAAATGCAGGCAGGCCATATGCCACCAAGGGCAGGCACATGCAGCAAAGCTTTCCAAAATTGATCCCCACAGAAGGCCAAAACAGAAAAGAAGGACTTACAAAGAAGCTGGAATGGAGACAACATGAAAGGAATTGAATTTCTATGAGAAAAAAAGAAAATTTGGGAAAATTAGTGACTCTTAGAAAATGGCCTGGGTTTATATCAGGTGCAGTGCAAAGGATCAAAAGGTGCCAATACTAAGCTCACAGATGTTGCAAAAGCAGGGGAAAAAGTCAAGGAGGAAGACACAACTTAGGGGGCAAGATATGAGGGACATGGAATGAATACTTAAAACAAAACTGAAAAAAAAAAGAAAAAATCTTTCCCAAAGTCAAAGCCATCAAAATGCAGGCAGGCCATACGCCAGCAAGGGCAGGCACATGCAGCAAAGCTTGCCAAAATTGATCCCCACTGAAGGCCAAAACAGAAAAGAAGGACTTGCAAACACGCTGGAATGGAGACAACATCAAAGGAATTGCAATTGGAGGAGAAAAAAAGAAAATTTGGGTAAGTTAGTGAATCTAAGAAAATGGCCTGGGTTTATATCAGGTGCAGTGCAAAGGACCAAAAGGTGCCAAAACTAAGCTCACAGATGTTTCAAAAGCAGGGGAAAAAGTCAAGGAGGAAGACACAACTTAGGGGGCAAGATATGAGGAACATGGCATGAATACTTAAAATAATAAAAAATAAAAAAAGAAAAAATCATTCTCAAAGTCAAAGCCATCAAAATGCAGGCAGGCCACACACCACCAAGGGCAGGCACATGCAGCAAAGCTTGCCAAAATTGATCCCCACTGAAGGCCAAAACAGAAAAGAAGGACTTGCAAACACGCTGGAATGGAGACAACATCAAAGGAATTGCAATTGGAGGAGAAAAAAAGAAAATTTGGGTAAGTTAGTGATTCTAAGAAAATGGCCTGGGTTTATATCAGGTGCAGTGCAAAGGACCAAAAGATGCCAAAACTAAGCTCACAGATGTTGCAAAAGCAGGGGAATAAGTCAAGGAGGAAGACAAAACTTAGGGGGCAAGATATGAGGGACATGGCATGAACACTTCAGAAAACAACCAAAAAAAGAAAAAAATCTTTCCCAAAGTCAAAGCCATCAAAAGGCATGGCCTGCCATCAAGTGCAGGGACGTGCACCAAAGATTCCTCTATTGGTCCCGATTGAAATCGCAAGATTGCTTTTCCCTTCCCGAAAGGAAATGAAATTTCCTTTCGGGAAGGGAAAAGGAATCTTGCGAATCCCAAAAGAAAGGCTTACAAACACTCTGGAAAGGAGATAGGTTCAAATGGAATGCAATTGAAAAAAGCAGAAAATCTGGAATTTTAGTCTCTTCAAAAAATAGGCTGTGAGGAAATCAGCTGCATTGCAAAGGACCAAAAGATGCCAAAACTAAGCTCACAGATGTTGCAAAAGCAGGGGAAAAAGTGAAGGAGGAAGACAAAACGTAGGGAGCAAGATATGAGGGACATGGCATGAATACTTAAAATAATTAAAAAAAAAAAAAATCTTTCCCAAAGTCAAAGCCATCAAAATGCAGGCAGGCCATATGCCACCAAGGGCAGGCACATGCAGCAAAGCTTGCCAAAATTGATCCCCACTGAAGGCCAAAACAGAAAAGAAGGACCTACAAACACGCTGGAAAGCTGTCAGCATCAAAGGAATTGCAATTGGAGGGGGAAAAAAAAATTTGGGAAATTTAGTGACTCTAAGAAAATGGCCTGGGTTTATATCAGGTGCAGTGCGAAGGACCAAAAGATGCCAAAACTAAGCTCACAGATGTTGCAAAAGCAGGGGAAAAAGTCAAGGAGGAAGACACAACTTAGGGCGCGAGATATGAGGGACATGGCATGAATACTTAAAATAAAAATGAAAAAAAAAAGAAAAAATCTTTCCCAAAGTCAAAGCCATCAAAATGCAGGTAGGCCATACGCCAGCAAGGGCAGGCACATGCAGCAAAGCTTGCCAAAATTAATCCCCACTGAAAGCAAAACAGAAAGGAAGGACTTACAAACACGCTGGAAAGGAGTCAACATCAAAGGAATTGCAATTGGAGGAGAAAAAAAGAAAATTTGGGAAATTTAGTGACTCTAAGAAAATGGCCTGGGGTTTTATCAGGTGCAGTGCAAAGGACCAAAAGATGCCAAAACTAAGCTCACAGGTGTTGCAAAAGCAGGGGAAAAAGTCAAGGAGGAAGACAGAACTTAGGGGGCAAGATATGAGGGACATGGCATGAACACTTCAGAAAACAACCAAAAAAAGAAAAAAATCTTTCCCAAAGTCAGAGCCATCAAAAGGCATGGCCTGCCATCAAGTGCAGGGACATGCACCAAAGATTCCTCTATTGGTCCCGATTGAAATCGCAGGATTCCTTTTCCCTTCCCGAAAGGAAATGAAATTTCCTTTCGGGAAGGAAAAAGGAATCTTGCGGATCCCAAAAGAAAGGCTTACAAACACTCTGGAAAGGACATAGGTTCAAATGGAATGCAATTGAAAAAAGCAGAAAATTGGGAATTTTAGTCTCTATCAAAAAATAGGCTGTGAGGAAATCAGCTGCATTGCAAAGGACTAAAAGGTGCCAAAACTAAGCTCACAGATGTTGCAAAAGCAGGGGAAAAAGTCAAGGAGGAAGACACAACTTAGGGGGCAAGATATGCGGGACATGGCATGAATACTTAAAATAATAAAAAAAAAAAAAAAGAAAAAATCTTTCCCAAAGTCAAAGCCATCAAAATGCAGGAAGGCCATACGCCACCAAGGGCAGGCACATGAAGCAAAGATTGCCAAAATTGATCCCCACTGAAGGCCAAAACAGAAAAGAAGGACTTGCAAACACGCTGGAATGGAGACACCATCAAAGGAATTGCAATTGGACGAGAAAAAAAGAAAATTTGGGAAAGTTAGTGATTCTAAGAAAATGGCCTGGGTTTATATCAGGTGCAGTGCAAATGAACAAAAGATGCCAAAACTAAGCTCACAGATGTTGCAAAAGCAGGGGAATAAGTCAAGGAGGAAGACACAACTTAGGGGGCAAGATATGAGGGACATGGCATGAATACTTAAAATAATAAAAAAAAAAAAAAAAGAAAAAATCTTTCCCAAAGTCAAAGCCATCAAAATGCAGGCAGGCCATATGCCACCAAGGGCAGGCACATGCAGCAAAGCTTGCCAAAATTGATCCCTACTGAAGGCCAAAACAGAAAAGAAGGACCTACAAACAGGCTGGAAAGGTGTCAACATCAAAGGAATTGCAATTGGAGGAGAAAAAAAGAAAATTTGGGAAATGTAGTGACTCTAAGAAAATGGCCTGGGTTTATATCAGGTGCAGTGCAAAGGACCAAAAGATGCCAAAACTAAGCTCACAGATGTTGCAAAAGCAGGGGAAAAAGTCAAGGAGGAAGACAGAACTTAGGGGGAAAGATATGACTGACATGGAATGAATACTTAAAACGAAAATGAAAAAAAAAAGAAAAAATCTTTCCCAAAGTCAAAGCCATCAAAATGCAGGCAGGCCATACGCCAGCAAGTGCAGGCACATGCAGCAAAGCTTGCCAAAATTGATCCCCACTGAAGGCCAAAACAGAAAAGAAGGACTTACAAACACGCTGGAATGGAGACAGCATCAAAGGAATTGCAATTGGAGGAGAAAAAAAGGAATTTTGGCTAGGTTAGTGATTCTAAGGAAATGGCCTGGGTTTATATCAGGTGCAGTGCAAAGGACCAAAAGATGCCAAAACTAAGCTCACAGATGTTGCAAAAGCAGGGGAATAAGTCAAGGAGGAAGACACAACTTAGGGGGCAAGATATGAGGGACATGGCATGAATACTTAAAATAATAAAAAAAAAAAAAAGAAAAAATCTTTCTCAAAGTCAAAGCCATCAAAATGCAGGCAGGCCATACGCCAGCAAGGGCAGGCACATGCAGCAAAGCTTGCCAAAATTGATCCCCACTGAAGGCCAAAACAGACAAGAAGGACTTGCAAACACGCTGGAATGGAGACAACATCAAAGGAATTGCAATTGGAGGAGAAAAAAAGAAAATTTGGGTAAGTTAGTGATTCTAAGAAAATGGCCTGGCAGTATATCATGTGCAGTGCAAAGGACCAAAGATGCCAAAACTAAGCTCACAGATGTTGCAAAAGCAGGGGAAAAAGTCAAGGAGGAAGACAGAACTTAGGGGGCAAGATATGAGGGACATGGCATGAACACTTCAGAAAACAACCAAAAAAAGAAAAAAATCTTTCCCAAAGTCAAAGCCATCAAAAGGCATGGCCTGCCATCAAGTGCAGGGACATGCACCAAAGATTCCTCTATTGGTCCCCATTGAAATCACAAGATTCCTTTTCCCTTCCCGAAAGGAAATTAAATTTCCTTTCAGGAAGGGAAAAGGAATCTTGCGAATCCCAAAAGAAAGGCTTACAAACACTCTGGAAAGGAGATACGTTCAAATAAAATGCAATTGAAAAAAGCAGAAAATTGGGAATTTTAGTCTCTATCAAAAAATAGGCTGTGAGGAAATCAGCTGCATTGCAAAGGATCAAAAGATGCCAAAACTAAGCTCACAGATGTTGCAAAAGCAGGGGAAAAAGTCAAGGAGGAAGACACAACTTAGGGGGCAAGATATGAGGGACATGGCATGAATATTTAAAACAAAAATGAAAAAAAAAAGAAAAAATCTTTCCCAAAGTCAAAGCCATCAAAATGCCGGCAGGCCATACGCCAGCAAGTGCAGGCACATGCAGCAAAGTTTGCCAAAATTGATCCCCACTGAAGGCCAAAACAGAAAAGAAGGACCTACAAACACGCTGGAATGGAGACAACATCAAAGGAATTGCAATTGGAGGAGAAAAAAAGAAAATTTGGGAAATGTAGTGACTCTAAGAAAATGGCCTGCGTTTATATCAGGTGCAGTGCAAAGGACCAAAAGGTGCCAAAACTAAGCTCACAGGTGTTGCAAAAGCAGGGGAAAAAGTCAAGGAGGAAGACACAACTTAGGGAGCAAGATATGAGGGACAATGCATGAACACTTCAGAAAAAAACCAAAAATGAAAAAAATCTTTCCCAAAGTCAAAGCCATCAAAAGGCATGGCCTGCCATCAAGTGCAGGGACATGCACCAAAGATTCCTCTATTGGTCCCCATTGAAATCGCAAGATTCCTTTTCCCTTCTCGAAAGGAAATGAAATTTCCTTTCGAGAAGGGAAAAGGATACTTGCGGATCCCAAAAGAAAGGCTTACAAACACTCTGGAAAAGAGATAGGTTCAAATGAAATGCAATTGAAAAAAGCAGAAAATTGGGAATTTTAGTCTCTTCCAAAAATAAGCTGTGAGGAAATCAGCTGCATTGCAAAGGACTAAAAGGTGCCAAAACTAAGTACACAGATGTTGCAAAAGCAGGGGAAAAAGGCAAGGAGGAAGACACAACTTAGGGGGCAAGATATGAGGGACATGGCATGAATACTTAAAATAATAAAAAAAAAAAAAAAAGAAAAAATCTTTCCCAAAGTCAAAGCCATCAAAATGCAGGCAGGCCATACGCCAGCAAGGGCAGGCACATGCAGCAAAGCTTGCCAAAATTGATCCCCACTGAAGGCCAAAACAGAAAAGAAGGACCTACAAACACGCTGGAATGGAGACAACATCAAAGGAATTGCAATTGGAGGAGAAAAAAAGAAAATTTGGGAAATTTAATGAGTCGAAGAAAATGGCCTGGGTTTATATCAGGTGCAGTGCAAAGGACCAAAAGATGGAAAAACTAAGCTCACAGATGTTGCAAAAGCAGGGGAAAAAGTCGAGGAGGAAGACACAACAGGGGGCAAGATATGAGGGACATGGCATGAATACTTAAAATATTAAAAAAAAAAAAAAAGAAAAAATCTTTCCCAAAGTCAAAGCCATCAAAATGCAGGCAGGCCATACGCCACCAAGGGCAGGCACATGCAGCAAAGCTTTCCAAAATTGATCCCCACTGAAGGCCAAAACAGAAAAGAAGGACTTACAAACACGCTGGAATGGAGAGACCATCAAAGGAATTGCAGTTGGAGGAGAAAAAAAGAAAATTTGGGTAAGTTAGTGATTCTAAGAAAATGGCCTGGGTTTATATCAGGTGCAGTACAAAGGACCAAAAGGTGCCAAAACTAAGCTCACAGATGTTGCAAAAGCAGGGGAAAAAATCAAGGAGGAAGACACAACTTAGGGGGCAAGATATGAGGGACATGGCATGAATACTTAAAATAATAAAAAAAAAAAAAAAAGAAAAAATCTTTCCCAAAGTCAAAACCATCAAAATGCAGGCAGGCCATACGCCACCAAGGGCAGGCACATGCAGCAAAGCTTGCCAAAATTGATCCCCACTGAAGGACAAAACAGAAAAAAAGGACCTGCAAACACGCTGGAATGGAGACAACATCAAAGGAATTGCAATTGGAGGAGAAAAAAAGAAAATTTGGGAAATTTAGTGACTCTAAGAAAATGGCCTGGCAGTATATCATGTGCAGTGCAAAGGACCAAAGATGCCAAAACTAAGCTCACAGATGTTGCAAAAGCAGGGGAAAAAGTCAAGGAGGAAGACAGAACTTAGGGGGCAAGATATGAGGGACATGGCATGAACACTTCAGAAAACAACCAAAAAAAGAAAAAAATCTTTCCCAAAGTCAAAGCCATCAAAAGGCATGGCCTGCCATCAAGTGCAGGGACATGCACCAAAGATTCCTCTATTGGTCCCCATTGAAATCGCAAGATTCCTTTTCCCTTCCCAAAAGGAAATTTCATTTCCTTTTGGGAAGGGAAAAGGAATCTTGCGGATCCCAAAAGAAAGGCTTACAAACACTCTGGAAAGGAGATAGGATCAAATGAAATGCAATTGAACAAAGCAGAAAATCGGGAATTTTAGTCTCTTAAAAAATAGGCTGTGAGGAAATCAGCTGCATTGCAAAGGAACAAAAGGTGCCAAAACTCAGCTCACAGATGTTGCAAAAGCAGGGGAAAAAGTCAAGGAGGGAGACACAACTTAGGGGGCAAGATATGAGGGACATGGCATGAATACTTAAAACAAAAAACAAAAAAAAAAAGAAAAAATCTTTCCCAAAGTCAAAGCCATCAAAACGCAGGCAGGCCATATGCCAGCGAGGGCAGGCACATGCAGCAAAGCTTGCAAAAATTGATCCCCACTGAAGGCCAAACAGAAAAGAAGGACCTACAAACACGCTGGAATGGAGACAACATCAAAGGAATTGCAATTGGAGGAGAAAAAAAAAAATTTGGGAAATTTAGTGACTCTAAGAAAATGGCCTGGGTTTATATCCTGTGCAGTGCAAAGGACCAAAGATGCCAAAACTAAGCTCTCAGATGTTGCAAAAGCAGGGGAAAAAGTCAAGGAGGAAGACAGAACTTAGGGGGCAAGATATGAGGGACATGGCATGAACACTTGAGAAAACAACCAAAAAAAGAAAAAAATCTTTCCCAAAGTCAAAGCCATCAAAAGGCATGGCCTGCCATCAAGTCCAAGGACATGCACCAAAGATTCCTCTATTGGTCGCCATTGAAATCGCAAGATTCCTTTTCACTTCCCGAAAGGAAATGAAATTTCCTTTCAGGAAGGGAAAAGGGATCTTGCGGATCCCAAAAGAAAGGCTTACAAACACTCTGGGAAAGAGATAGGTTCAAATGAAATGCAATTGAAAAAAGCAGAAAATCGGGACTTATCGTCTCTTCAAAAAATAAGCTGTGAGGAAATCATCTGCATTGCAAAGGACCAAAAGGTGCCAAACCTAAGCTCACAGATGTTGCAAAAGCAGGGGAAAAAGTCAAGGAGGAAGACACAACTTAGGGGGCAAGATGTGAGGGACATGGCATGAACAGTTAAAATAATAAAAAAAAAAAAAAGAAAAAATCTTTCCCAAAGTCAAAGCCATCAAAATGCAGGCAGGCCATAAGCCAGCAAGGCAAGGGAACATGCAGCAAAGCTTGCCAACATTGATCCCCACTGAAGGCCAAAAGAGAAAAAACGACCTACAAACACGCTGGAATGGAGACAACATCAAAGGAATTGCAATTGCAGGAGTAAAAACAAAATTTGGGAAATTTAGCGACTCTAAGAAAATGGCCCGTGGTATTATCATGTGCAGGGCAAAGGACCAAAAGGTGCCAAAACTAAGCTCACAGATGTTGCAAAAGCAGGGGAAAAAGTCTAGGAGGAAGACACAACTTAGGGAGCAAGATGTGATGGACATGGCATGAACACTTAAAATAATAAAAAAAAAAAAAAGAAAAAATCTTTCCCAAAGTCAAAGCCATCAAAATGCAGGCAGGCCATACGCCAGCAAGGGAAGGCACATGCAGCCAAGCTTGCCAACATTGATCCCCACTGAAGGCCAAAACAGAAATAACGACCTACAAACACGCTGGAATGGAGACAACATCAAAGGAATTGCAATTGCAGGAGTAAAAAGAAAATTTGGGAAATTTAGTGACTCTAAGAAAATGGCCCGTGGTATTATCATGTGCAGTGCAAAGGACCAAAAGGTGCCAAAACTAAGCTCACAGATGTTGCAAAAGCAGGGGAAAAAGTCAAGGAGGAAGACACAACTTAGGGGGCAAGATATGAGGGACATGGCATGAATACTTAAAATAATAAAAAAAAAAAAAAGAAAAAATCTTTCCCAAAGTCAAAGCCATCAAAATGCAGGCAGGCCATACGCCAGCAAGGGCAGGCACATGCAGCAAAGCTTGCCAAAATTGATCCCCACTGAAGGCCAAAACAGAAAAGAAGGACTTGCAAACACGCTGGAATGGAGACAACATCAAAGGAATTGCAATTGGAGGAGAAAAAAAGAAAATTTGGGAAATTTAGTGACTCTTAGAAAATGGCCCGGGATTTTATCAGGTGCATTGCAAAGGACCAAAAGGTGCCAAAACTCAGCTCACAGATGTTGCAAAAGCAGGGGAAAAAGTCAAGGAGGAAGACAGAACTTAGGGGGCAAGATATGAAGGACATGGCATGAATACTTAAAACAAACAAAAAAAAAAAAAAAAGAAAAAAAATCTTTCCCAAAGTCAAAGCCATCAAAATGCAGGCAGGCCATACGCCACCAAGGGCAGGCACATGCAGCAAAGCTTGCCAAAATTGATCCCCACTGAAGGCCAAAACAGAAAAGAAGGACCTACAAACACGCTGGAAAATAGTCAACATCAAAGGAATTGCAATTGGAGGAGAAAAATAGAAAATTTGGGAAATTTAGTGACTCTAAGAAAATGGCCTGGCAGTATATCATGTGCAGTGCAAAGGACCAAAGATGCCAAAACTAAGCTCACAGATGTTGCAAAAGCAGGGGAAAAAGTCAAGGAGGAAGACACAACTTAAGCAGCAAGATATGAAGGACATGGCATGAATACTTAAAACAAAAAAGAAAAAAAAAAGAAAAAATCTTTCCCAAAGTCAAAGCCATCCAAATGCAGGCAGGCCATACGCCAGCAAGTGCAGGCACATGCAGCAAAGCTTGCAAAAATTGATCCCCACTGAAGGCCAAAACAGAAAAGAAGGACCTACAAACACGCTGGAGCGGAGACACCATCAAAGGAATTGTAATTGGAGGAGAAAAAAAGAAAATTTGGGAAATTTAGAGACTATAAGAAAATGGCCTGGGTTTATATCAGGTGCAGTGCAAAGGACCAAAAGGTGCCAAAACTAAGCTCACAGATGTTGCAAAAGCAGGGGAAAAAGTCTAGGAGGAAGACACAACTTAGGGAGCAAGATGTGAGGGACATGGCATGAACACTTAAAATAATAAAAAAAAAAAAAAAGAAAAAATCTTTCCCAAAGTCAAAGCCATCAAAATGCAGGCAGGCCATACGCCAGCAAGTGCAGGCACATGCAGCAAAGCTTGCCAAAATTGATGCCCACTGAAGGCCAAAACAGAAAAGAAGGACCTACAAACACGCTGGAATGGAGACAACATCAAAGGAATTGCAATTGGAGGAGAAAAAAAGAAAATTTGGGAAATTTAGTGACTGTAAGAAAATGGCCCGTGGTTTTACCAGGTGCAGTGCAAAGGACCAAAAGGTGCCAAAACTAAGCTCACAGATGTTGCAAAAGCAGGGGAAAAAGTCAAGGAGGAAGACACAACTTAGGGGGCAAGATGTGAGGGACATGGCATGAATACTTAAAACAAAAAAAAAAAATAAAGAAAAAATCTTTCCCAAAGTCAAAGCCATCAAAATGCAGGCAGGCCATACGCCAGCAAGTGCAGGCACATGCAGCAAAGCTTGCCAAACTTGATCCCCACTGAAGGCCAAAACAGAAAAGAAGGACCTACAAACACGCTGGAACATAGTCAACATCAAAGGAATTGCAATTGGAGAAGAAAAAAATAAAATTTGGGCAATTAAATGTCTATAAGAAAATGGCCTGGGGTTTTATCAGGTGCAGTGCAAAGGACCAAAAGGTGCCAAAACTAAGCTCACAGATGTTGCAAAAGCAGGGGAAAAAGTCAAGGAGGAAGACACAACTTAGGGAGCAAGATGTGAGGGACATGGCATGAATACTTAAAACAAAAAAGAAAAAAAAAAGAAGAAATCTTTCCCAAAGTCAAAGCCATCAAAATGCAGGCAGGCCATACGCCAGCAAGTGCAGGCACATGCAGCAAAGCTTGCCAAAATTGATCCCCACTGAAGGCCAAAACAGAAAAGAAGGACCTACAAACACGCTGGAATGGAGACAACATCAAAGGAATTGCAATTGGAGGAGAAAAAAAGAAAATTTGGGAAATTTAGTGACTCTAAGAAAATGGCCTGGCAGTATATCATGTGCAGTGCAAAGGACCAAAGATGCCAAAACTAAGCTCACAGATGTTGCAAAAGCAGGGGAAAAAGTCAAGGAGGAAGACAGAACTTAGGGGGCAAGATATGAGGGACATGGCATGAACACTTCAGAAAACAACCAAAAAAAGAAAAAAATCTTTCCCAAAGTCAAAGCCATCAAAAGGCATGGCCTGCCATCAAGTGCAGGGACATGCACCAAAGATTCCTCTATTGGTCCCCATTGAAATCGCAAGATTCCTTTTCCCTTCCCGAAAGGAAATGAAATTTCCTTTCGGGAATGGAAAAGGGATCTTGCGGATCCCAAAAGAAAGGCTTACAAACACTCTGGAAAAGAGATAGGTTCAAATGAAATGCAATTGTAAAAAGCAGAAAATCGGGACTTATCGTCTCTTCAAAAAATAGGCTGTGAGGAAATCAGCTGCATTGCAAAGGACCAAAAGGTGCCAAAACTAAGCTCACAGATGTTGCAAAAGCAGGGGAAAAAGTCAAGGAGGAAGACACAACTTAGGGGGCAAGATGTGAGGGACATGGCATGAACACTTAAAATAATAAAAAAAAAAAAAAAGAAAAAATCTTTCCCAAAGTCAAAGCCATCAAAATGCAGGCAGGCCATACGCCAGCACGTGCAGGCACTTGCAGCAAAGCTCGCCAGAATTGATCACCACTGAAGGCCAAAACAGAAAAAAGGACCTACAAACACGCTAGAATGGAGACAACATCAAAGGAATTGCAATTGCAGGAATAAAAAGATAATTTGGGAAATTTATTGACTCTCAGAAAATGGCCCGTGGTTTTATCAGGTGCCGTGCAAAGGACCAAAAGGTGCCAAAACTAAGCTCACAGATGTTGCAAAAGCAGGGGAAAAAGTCAAGGAGGAAGACACAACTTAGGGGGCAAGATATGAGGGACATGGCATGAATACTTATAATAATAAAAAGAAAAAAAAGAAAAAATCTTTCCCAAAGTCAAAGCCATCAAAATGCAGGCAGGCCATACGCCAGCAAGGGCAGGCACATGCAGCAAAGCTTGCCAAAATTGATCCCCACTGAAGGCCAAAACAGAAAAGAAGGACCTACAAACACGCTGGAATGGAGACAACATCAAAGGAATTGCAATTGGAGGAGAAAAAAAGAAAATTTGGGAAATTTAGTGACTCTAAGAAAATGGCCTGGCAGTATATCATGTGCAGTGCAAAGGACCAAAGATGCCAAAACTAAGCTCACAGATTTTGCAAAAGCAGGGGAAAATTCAAGGAGGAAGACAGAACTTAGGTGGCAAGATATGAGGGACATGGCATGAACACTTCAGAAAACAACCAAAAAAAGAAAAAAATCTTTCCCAAAGTCAAAGCCATCAAAAGGCATGGCCTGCCATCAAGTGCAGGGACATGCACCAAAGATTCCTCTATTGGTCCCCATTGAAATCGCAAGATTCCTTTTCCCTTCCCGAAAGGAAATGAAATTTCCTTTCGGGAAGGGAAAAGGAATATTGCGAATCCCAAAAGAAAGGTTTACAAACACTCTGGAAAGGAGATAGGATCAAATGACATGCAATTGAAAAAAGCAGAAAATCGGGAATTTTAGTCTCTTAAAAAATAGGCTGTGAGGAAATCAGCTGCATTGCAAAGGACCAAAAGGTGCCAAAACTCAGCTCACAGATGTTGCAAAAGCAGGGGAAAAAGTCAAGGAGGGAGACACAACTTAGGGGGCAAGATATGAGGGACATGGCATGAATACTTAAAACAAAAAACAAAAAAAAAAAGAAAAAATCTTTCCCAAAGTCAAAGCCATCAAAACGCAGGCAGGCCATATGCCAGCAAGGGCAGGCACATGCAGCAAAGCTTGCAAAAATTGATCCCCACTGAAGGCCAAACAGAAAAGAAGGACCTACAAACACGCTGGAATGGAGACAACATCAAAGGAATTGCAATTGGAGGAGAAAAAAAAAAAATTTGGGAAATTTAGTGACTCTAAGAAAATGGCCTGGGTTTATATCATGTGCAGTGCAAAGGACCAAAGATGCCAAAACTAAGCTCACAGATGTTGCAAAAGCAGGGGAAAAAGTCAAGGAGGAAGACAGAACTTAGGGGGCAAGATATGAGGGACATGGCATGAACACTTCAGAAAACAACCAAAAAAAGAAAAAAATCTTTCCCAAAGTCAAAGCCATCAAAAGGCATGGCCTGCCATGAAGTGCAGGGACATGCACCAAAGATTCCTCTATTGGTCGCCATTGAAATCGCAAGATTCCTTTTCACTTCCCAAAAGGAAATGAAATTTCCTTTCGGGAAGGGAAAAGGGATCTTGCGGATCCCAAAAGAAAGGCTTACAAACACTCTGGGAAAGAGATAGGTTCAAATGAAATGCAATTGAAAAAAGCAGAAAATCGGGACTTATCGTCTCTTCAAAAAATAAGCTGTGAGGAAATCATCTGCATTGCAAAGGACCAAAAGGTGCCAAACCTAAGCTCACAGATGTTGCAAAAGCAGGGGAAAAAGTCAAGGAGGAAGACACAACTTAGGGGGCAAGATGTGAGGGACATGGCATGAACAGTTAAAATAATAAAAAAAAAAAAAAGAAAAAATCTTTCCCAAAGTCAAAGCCATCAAAATGCAGGCAGGCCATAAGCCAGCAAGGCAAGGCACATGCAGCAAAGCTTGCCAACATTGATCCCCACTGAAGGCCAAAAGAGAAAAAACGACCTACAAACACGCTGGAATGGAGACAACATCAAAGGAATTGCAATTGCAGGAGTAAAAACAAAATTTGGGAAATTTAGCGACTCTAAGAAAATGGCCCGTGGTATTATCATGTGCAGTGCAAAGTACCAAAAGGTGCCAAAACTAAGCTCACAGATGTTGCAAAAGCAGGGGAAAAAGTCTAGGAGGAAGACACAACTTAGGGAGCAAGATGTGATGGACATGGCATGAACACTTAAAATAATAAAAAAAAAAAAAAGAAAAAATCTTTCCCAAAGTCAAAGCCATCAAAATGCAGGCAGGCCATACGCCAGCAAGGGAAGGCACATGCAGCAAAGCTTGCCAACATTGATCCCCACTGAAGGCCAAAACAGAAATAACGACCTACAAACACGCTGGAATGGAGACAACATCAAAGGAATTGCAATTGCAGGAGTAAAAAGAAAATTTGGGAAATTTAGTGACTCTAAGAAAATGGCCCGTGGTATTATCATGTGCAGTGCAAAGGACCAAAAGGTGCCAAAACTAAGCTCACAGATGTTGCAAAAGCAGGGGAAAAAGTCAAGGAGGAAGACACAACTTAGGGGGCAAGATATGAGGGACATGGCATGAATACTTAAAATAATAAAAAAAAAAAAAAAGAAAAAATCTTTCCCAAAGTCAAAGCCATCAAAATGCAGGCAGGCCATACGCCAGCAAGGGCAGGCACATGCAGCAAAGTTTGCCAAAATTGATCCCCACTGAAGGCCAAAACAGAAAAGAAGGACTTGCAAACATGCTGGAATGGAGACAACATCAAAGGAATTGCAATTGGAGGAGAAAAAAAGAAAATTTGGGAAATTTAGTGACTCTTAGAAAATGGCCCGGGATTTTATCAGGTGCATTGCAAAGGAGCAAAAGGTGCCAAAACTCAGCTCACAGATGTTGCAAAAGCAGGGGAAAAAGTCAAGGAGGAAGACAGAACTTAGGGGGCAAGATATGAAGGACATGGCATGAATACTTAAAACAAACAAAAAAAAAAAAAAAAGAAAAAAATCTTTCCCAAAGTCAAAGCCATCAAAATGCAGGCAGGCCATACGCCACCAAGGGCAGGCACATGCAGCAAAGCTTGCCAAAATTGATCCCCACTGAAGGCCAAAACAGAAAAGAAGGACCTACAAACACGCTGGAAAGGAGTCAACATCAAAGGAATTGCAATTGGAGGAGAAAAATAGAAAATTTGGGAAATTTAGTGACTCTAAGAAAATGGCCTGGCAGTATATCATGTGCAGTGCAAAGGACCAAAGATGCCAAAACTAAGCTCACAGATGTTGCAAAAGCAGGGGAAAAAGTCAAGGAGGAAGACACAACTTAAGCAGCAAGATATGAAGGACATGGCATGAATACTTAAAACAAAAAAGAAAAAAAAAAGAAAAAATCTTTCCCAAAGTCAAAGCCATCCAAATGCAGGCAGGCCATACGCCAGCAAGTGCAGGCACATGCAGCAAAGCTTGCAAAAATTGATCCCCACTGAAGGCCAAAACAGAAAAGAAGGACCTACAAACACGCTGGAGCGGAGACACCATCAAAGGAATTGTAATTGGAGGAGAAAAAAAGAAAATTTGGGAAATTTAGAGACTATAAGAAAATGGCCTGGGTTTATATCAGGTGCAGTGCAAAGGACCAAAAGGTGCCAAAACTAAGCTCACAGATGTTGCAAAAGCAGGGGAAAAAGTCTAGGAGGAAGACACAACTTAGGGAGCAAGATGTGAGGGACATGGCATGAACACTTAAAATAATAAAAAAAAAAAAAAAGAAAAAATCTTTCCCAAAGTCAAAGCCATCAAAATGCAGGCAGGCCATACGCCAGCAAGTGCAGGCACATGCAGCAAAGCTTGCCAAAATTGATGCCCACTGAAGGCCAAAACAGAAAAAAAGGACCTACAAACACGCTGGAATGGAGACAACATCAAAGGAATTGCAATTGCAGGAGAAAAATGAAAATTTGGGAAATTAAGTGACTCTAAGAAAATGGCCCGTGGTTTTACCAGGTGCAGTGCAAAGGACCAAAAGGTGCCAAAACTAAGCTCACAGATGTTGCAAAAGCAGGGAAAAAAGTCAAGGAGGAAGACACAACTTAGGGGGCAAGATGTGAGGGATATGGCATGAATACTTAAAAAAAAAAAGAAAAAAAAAAAGAAAAAATCTTTCCCAAAGTCAAAGCCATCAAAATGGAGGCAGGCCATACGCCACCAAGGGCAGGCACTTGCAGCAAAGCTTGCCAAAATTGATCCCCACTGAAGGCCAAAACAGAAAAGAAGGACCTACAAACACGCTGGAAAGGAGTCAACATCAAAGGAATTGCAATAGGAGGAGAAAAAATGAAAATTTGGGAAATTTAGTGACTCTAAGAAAATGGCCTGGCAGTATATCATGTGCAGTGCAAAGGACCAAAAGATGCCAAAACTAAGCTCACAGATGTTGCAAAAGCAGGGGAAAAAGTCAAGGAGGAAGACAGAACTTAGGGGGCAAGATGTGAGGGACATGGCATGAATACTTAAAACAAAAAAAAAAAAATAAAGAAAACATCTTTCCCAAAGTCAAAGCCATCAAAATGCAGGCAGGCCATACGCCAGCAAGTGCAGGCACATGCAGCAAAGCTTGCCAAAATTGATCCCCACAGAAGGCCAAAACAGAAAAGAAGGACCTACAAACACGCTGGAAAATAGTCAACATCAAAGGAATTGCAATTGGAGAAGAAAAAAATAAAATTTGGGCAATTAAATGTCTATAAGAAAATGGCCTGGGGTTTATATCAGGTGCAGTGCAAAGGACCAAAAGGTGCCAAAACTAAGCTCACAGATGTTGCAAAAGCAGGGGAAAAAGTCAAGGAGGAAGACACAACTTAGGGAGCAAGATGTGAGGGACATGGCATGAATACTTAAAACAAAAAAGAAAAAAAAAAGAAGAAATCTTTCCCAAAGTCAAAGCCATCAAAATGCAGGCAGGCCATACGCCAGCAAGTGCAGGCACATGCAGCAAAGCTTGCCAAAATTGATCCCCACTGAAGGCCAAAACAGAAAAGAAGGACCTACAAACACGCTGGAATGGAGACAACATCAAAGGAATTGCAATTGGAGGAGAAAAAAAGAAAATTTGGGAAATTTAGTGACTCTAAGAAAATGGCCTGGCAGTATATCATGTGCAGTGCAAAGGACCAAAGATGCCAAAACTAAGCTCACAGATGTTGCAAAAGCAGGGGAAAAAGTCAAGGAGGAAGACAGAACTTAGGGGGCAAGATATGAGGGACATGGCATGAACACTTCAGAAAACAACCAAAAAAAGAAAAAAATCTTTCCCAAAGTCAAAGCCATCAAAAGGCATGGCCTGCCATGAAGTGCAGGGACATGCACCAAAGATTCCTCTATTGGTCCCCATTGAAATCGCAAGATTCCTTTTCCCTTCCCGAAAGGAAATGAAATTTCCTTTCGGGAATGGAAAAGGGATCTTGCGGATCCCAAAAGAAAGGCTTACAAACACTCTGGAAAAGAGATAGGTTCAAATGAAATGCAATTGTAAAAAGCAGAAAATCGGGACTTATCGTCTCTTCAAAAAATAGGCTGTGAGGAAATCAGCTGCATTGCAAAGGACCAAAAGGTGCCAAAACTAAGCTCACAGATGTTGCAAAAGCAGGGGAAAAAGTCAAGGAGGAAGACACAACTTAGGGGGCAAGATGTGAGGGACATGGCATGAACACTTAAAATAATAAAAAAAAAAAAAAGAAAAAATCTTTCCCAAAGTCAAAGCCATCAAAATGCAGGCAGGCCATACGCCAGCACGTGCAGGCACTTGCAGCAAAGCTCGCCAAAATTGATCACCACTGAAGGCCAAAACAGAAAAAAGGACCTACAAACACGCTAGAATGGAGACAACATCAAAGGAATTGCAATTGCAGGAATAAAAAGATAATTTGGGAAATTTATTGACTCTCAGAAAATGGCCCGTGGTTTTATCAGGTGCCGTGCAAAGGACCAAAAGGTGCCAAAACTAAGCTCACAGATGTTGCAAAAGCAGGGGAAAAAGTCAAGGAGGAAGACACAACTTAGGGGGCAAGATATGAGGGACATGGCATGAATACTTATAATAATAAAAAGAAAAAAAAGAAAAAATCTTTCCCAAAGTCAAAGCCATCAAAATGCAGGCAGGCCATACGCCAGCAAGGGCAGGCACATGCAGCAAAGTTTGCCAAAATTGATCCCCACTGAAGGCCAAAACAGAAAAGAAGGACCTACAAACACGCTGGAATGGAGACAACATCAAAGGAATTGCAATTGGAGGAGAAAAAAAGAAAATTTGGGAAATTTAGTGACTCTAAGAAAATGGCCTGGCAGTATATCATGTGCAGTGCAAAGGACCAAAGATGCCAAAACTAAGCTCACAGATTTTGCAAAAGCAGGGGAAAATTCAAGGAGGAAGACAGAACTTAGGTGGCAAGATATGAGGGACATGGCATGAACACTTCAGAAAACAACCAAAAAAAGAAAAAAATCTTTCCCAAAGTCAAAGCCATCAAAAGGCATGGCCTGCCATCTAGTGCAGGGACATGCACCAAAGATTCCTCTATTGGTCCCCATTGAAATCGCAAGATTCCTTTTCCCTTCCCGAAAGGAAATGAAATTTCCTTTCGGGAAGGGAAAAGGAATATTGCGAATCCCAAAAGAAAGGTTTACAAACACTCTGGAAAGGAGATAGGATCAAATGAAATGCAATTGAAAAAAGCAGAAAATCGGGAATTTTAGTCTCTTAAAAAATAGGCTGTGAGGAAATCAGCTGCATTGCAAAGGACCAAAAGGTGCCAAAACTCAGCTCACAGATGTTGCAAAAGCAGGGGAAAAAGTCAAGGAGGGAGACACAACTTAGGGGGCAAGATATGAGGGACATGGCATGAATACTTAAAACAAAAAACAAAAAAAAAAAGAAAAAATCTTTCCCAAAGTCAAAGCCGTCAAAACGCAGGCAGGCCATATGCCAGCAAGGGTAGGCACATGCAGCAAAGCTTGCAAAAATTGATCCCCACTGAAGGCCAAAACAGAAAAGAAGGACCTACAAACACGCTGGAAAGGAGTCAACATCAAAGGAATTGCAATTGGAGGAGAAAAATAGAAAATTTGGGAAATTTAGTGACTCTAAGAAAATGGCCTGGCAGTATATCATGTGAAGTGCAAAGGACCAAAGATGCCAAAACTAAGCTCACAGATGTTGCAAAAGCAGGGGAAAAAGTCAAGGAGGAAGACACAACTTAAGCAGCAAGATATGAAGGACATGGCATGAATACTTAAAACAAAAAAGAAAAAAAAAAGAAAAAATCTTTCCCAAAGTCAAAGCCATCCAAATGCAGGCAGGCCATACGCCAGCAAGTGCAGGCACATGCAGCAAAGCTTGCAAAAATTGATCCCCACTGAAGGCCAAAACAGGAAAGAAGGACCTACAAACACGCTGGAGCGGAGACACCATCAAAGGAATTGTAATTGGAGGAGAAAAAAAGAAAATTTGGGAAATTTAGAGACTATAAGAAAATGGCCTGGGTTTATATCAGGTGCAGTGCAAAGGACCAAAAGGTGCCAAAACTAAGCTCACAGATGTTGCAAAAGCAGGGGAAAAAGTCTAGGAGGAAGACACAACTTAGGGAGCAAGATGTGAGGGACATGGCATGAACACTTAAAATAATAAAAAAAAAAAAAAGAAAAAATCTTTCCCAAAGTCAAAGCCATCAAAATGCAGGCAGGCCATACGCCAGCAAGTGCAGGCACATGCAGCAAAGCTTGCCAAAATTGATGCCCACTGAAGGCCAAAACAGAAAAAAAGGACCTACAAACACGCTGGAATGGAGACAACATCAAAGGAATTGCAATTGCAGGAGAAAAATGAAAATTTGGGAAATTTAGTGACTCTAAGAAAATGGCCCGTGGTTTTACCAGGTGCAGTGCAAAGGACCAAAAGTTGCCAAAACTAAGCTCACAGATGTTGCAAAAGCAGGGAAAAAAGTCAAGGAGGAAGACACAACTTAGGGGGCAAGATGTGAGGGATATGGCATGAATACTTAAAAAATAAGAAAAAAAAAAAGAAAAAATCTTTCCCAAAGTCAAAGCCATCAAAATGGAGGCAGGCCACACGCCACCAAGGGCAGGCACTTGCAGCAAAGCTTGCCAAAATTGATCTCCACTGAAGGCCAAAACAGAAAAGAAGGACCTACAAACACGCTGGAAAGGAGTCAACATCAAAGGAATTGCAATAGGAGGAGAAAAAATGAAAATTTGGGAAATTTAGTGACTCTAAGAAAATGGCCTGGCAGTATATCATGTGCAGTGCAAAGGACCAAAAGATGCCAAAACTAAGCTCACAGATGTTGCAAAAGCAGGGGAAAAAGTCAAGGAGGAAGACAGAACTTAGGGGGCAAGATGTGAGGGACATGGCATGAATACTTAAAACAAAAAAAAAAAAATAAAGAAAAAATCTTTCCCAAAGTCAAAGCCATCAAAATGCAGGCAGGCCATACGCCAGCAAGTGCAGGCACATGCAGCAAAGCTTGCCAAAATTGATCCCCACTGAAGGCCAAAACAGAAAAGAAGGACCTACAAACACGCTGGAAAATAGTCAACATCAAAGGAATTGCAATTGGAGAAGAAAAAAATAAAATTTGGGCAATTAAATGTCTATAAGAAAATGGCCTGGGGTTTATATCAGGTGCAGTGCAAAGGACCAAAAGGTGCCAAAACTAAGCTCACAGATGTTGCAAAAGCAGGGGAAAAAGTCAAGGAGGAAGACACAACTTAGGGAGCAAGATGTGAGGGACATGGCATGAATACTTAAAACAAAAAAAGAAAAAAAAAAGAAGAAATCTTTCCCAAAGTCAAAGCCATCAAAATGCAGGCAGGCCATACGCCAGCAAGTGCAGGCACATGCAGCAAAGCTTGCCAAAATTGATCCCCACTGAAGGCCAAAACAGAAAAGAAGGACCTACAAACACGCTGGAATGGAGACAACATCAAAGGAATTGCAATTGGAGGAGAAAAAAAGAAAATTTGGGAAATTTAGTGACTCTAAGAAAATGGCCTGGCAGTATATCATGTGCAGTGCAAAGGACCAAAGATGCCAAAACTAAGCTCACAGATGTTGCAAAAGCAGGGGAAAAAGTCAAGGAGGAAGACAGAACTTAGGGGGCAAGATATGAGGGACATGGCATGAACACTTCAGAAAACAACCAAAAAAAGAAAAAAATCTTTCCCAAAGTCAAAGCCATCAAAAGGCATGGCCTGCCATGAAGTGCAGGGACATGCACCAAAGATTCCTCTATTGGTCCCCATTGAAATCGCAAGATTCCTTTTCCCTTCCCGAAAGGAAATGAAATTTCCTTTCGGGAATGGAAAAGGGATCTTGCGGATCCCAAAAGAAAGGCTTACAAACACTCTGGAAAAGAGATAGGTTCAAATGAAATGCAATTGTAAAAAGCAGAAAATCGGGACTTATCGTCTCTTCAAAAAATAGGCTGTGAGGAAATCAGCTGCATTGCAAAGGACCAAAAGGTGCCAAAACTAAGCTCACAGATGTTGCAAAAGCAGGGGAAAAAGTCAAGGAGGAAGACACAACTTAGGGGGCAAGATATGAGGGACATGGCATGAACACTTAAAATAATAAAAAAAAAAAAAAGAAAAAATCTTTCCCAAAGTCAAAGCCATCAAAATGCAGGCAGGCCATACGCCAGCACGTGCAGGCACTTGCAGCAAAGCTCGCCAGAATTGATCACCACTGAAGGCCAAAACAGAAAAAAGGACCTACAAACACGCTAGAATGGAGACAACATCAAAGGAATTGCAATTTCAGGAATAAAAAGATAATTTGGGAAATTTATTGACTCTCAGAAAATGGCCCGTGGTTTTCTCAGGTGCCGTGCAAAGGACCAAAAGGTGCCAAAACTAAGCTCACAGATGTTGCAAAAGCAGGGGAAAAAGTCAAGGAGGAAGACACAACTTAGGGGGCAAGATATGAGGGACATGTCATGAATACTTATAATAATAAAAAGAAAAATAAGAAAAAATCTTTCCCAAAGTCAAAGCCATCAAAATGCAGGCAGGCCATACGCCAGCAAGGGCAGGCAAATGCAGCAAAGCTTGCCAAAATTGATCCCCACTGAAGGCCAAAACAGAAAAGAAGGACCTACAAACACGCTGGAATGGAGACAACATCAAAGGAATTGCAATTGGAGGAGAAAAAAAGAAAATTTGGGAAATTTAGTGACTCTAAGAAAATGGCCTGGCAGTATATCATGTGCAGTGCAAAGGACCAAAGATGCCAAAACTAAGCTCACAGATTTTGCAAAAGCAGGGGAAAATTCAAGGAGGAAGACACAACTTAGGTGGCAAGATATGAGGGACATGGCATGAACACTTCAGAAAACAACCAAAAAAAGAAAAAAATCTTTCCCAAAGTCAAAGCCATCAAAAGGCATGGCCTGCCATCAAGTGCAGGGACATGCACCAAAGATTCCTCTATTGGTCCCCATTGAAATCGCAAGATTCCTTTTCCCTTCCCAAAAGGAAATTTCATTTCCTTTTGGGAAGGGAAAAGGAATCTTGCGGATCCCAAAAGAAAGGCTTACAAACACTCTGGAAAGGAGATAGGATCAAATGAAATGCAATTGAACAAAGCAGAAAATCGGGAATTTTAGTCTCTTAAAAAATAGGCTGTGAGGAAATCAGCTGCATTGCAAAGGACCAAAAGGTGCCAAAACTCAGCTCACAGATGTTGCAAAAGCAGGGGAAAAAGTCAAGGAGGGAGACACAACTTAGGGGGCAAGATATGAGGGACATGGCATGAATACTTAAAACAAAAAACAAAAAAAAAAAGAAAAAATCTTTCCCAAAGTCAAAGCCATCAAAACGCAGGCAGGCCATATGCCAGCAAGGGCAGGCACATGCAGCAAAGCTTGCAAAAATTGATCCCCACTGAAGGCCAAACAGAAAAGAAGGACCTACAAACACGCTGGAATGGAGACAACATCAAAGGAATTGCAATTGGAGGAGAAAAAAAAAAATTTGGGAAATTTAGTGACTCTAAGAAAATGGCCTGGGTTTATATCATGTGCAGTGTAAAGGACCAAAGATGCCAAAACTAAGCTCTCAGATGTTGCAAAAGCAGGGGAAAAAGTCAAGGAGGAAGACAGAACTTAGGGGGCAAGATATGAGGGACATGGCATGAACACTTGAGAAAACAACCAAAAAAAGAAAAAAATCTTTCCCAAAGTCAAAGCCATCAAAAGGCATGGCCTGCCATCAAGTCCAAGGACATGCACCAAAGATTCCTCTATTGGTCGCCATTGAAATCGCAAGATTCCTTTTCACTTCCCGAAAGGAAATGAAATTTCCTTTCGGGAAGGGAAAAGGGATCTTGCGGATCCCAAAAGAAAGGCTTACAAACACTCTGGGAAAGAGATAGGTTCAAATGAAATGCAATTGAAAAAAGCAGAAAATCGGGACTTATCGTCTCTTCAAAAAATAAGCTGTGAGGAAATCATCTGCATTGCAAAGGACCAAAAGGTGCCAAACCTAAGCTCACAGATGTTGCAAAAGCAGGGGAAAAAGTCAAGGAGGAAGACACAACTTAGGGGGCAAGATGTGAGGGACATGGCATGAACAGTTAAAATAATAAAAAAAAAAAAAAGAAAAAATCTTTCCCAAAGTCAAAGCCATCAAAATGCAGGCAGGCCATAAGCCAGCAAGGCAAGGCACATGCAGCAAAGCTTGCCAACATTGATCCCCACTGAAGGCCAAAAGAGAAAAAACGACCTACAAACACGCTGGAATGGAGACAACATCAAAGGAATTGCAATTGCAGGAGTAAAAACAAAATTTGGGAAATTTAGCGACTCTAAGAAAATGGCCCGTGGTATAATCATGTGCAGGGCAAAGGACCAAAAGGTGCCAAAACTAAGCTCACAGATGTTGCAAAAGCAGGGGAAAAAGTCTAGGAGGAAGACACAACTTAGGGAGCAAGATGTGAGGGACATGGCATGAACACTTAAAATAATAAAAAAAAAAAAAAGAAAAAATCTTTCCCAAAGTCAAAGCCATCAAAATGCAGGCAGGCCATACGCCAGCAAGGGAAGGCACATGCAGCCAAGCTTGCCAACATTGATCCCCACTGAAGGCCAAAACAGAAATAACGACCTACAAACACGCTGGAATGGAGACAACATCAAAGGAATTGCAATTGCAGGAGTAAAAAGAAAATTTGGGAAATTTAGTGACTCTATGAAAATGGCCCGTGGTATTATCATGTGCAGTGCAAAGGACCAAAAGGTGCCAAAACTAAGCTCACAGATGTTGCAAAAGCAGGGGAAAAAGTCAAGGAGGAAGACACAACTTAGGGGGCAAGATATGAGGGACATGGCATGAATACTTAAAATAATAAAAAAAAAAAAAAGAAAAAATCTTTCCCAAAGTCAAAGCCATCAAAATGCAGGCAGGCCATACGCCAGCAAGGGCAGGCACATGCAGCAAAGCTTGCCAAAATTGATCCCCACTGAAGGCCAAAACAGAAAAGAAGGACTTGCAAACACGCTGGAATGGAGACAACATCAAAGGAATTGCAATTGGAGGAGAAAAAAAGAAAATTTGGGAAATTTAGTGACTCTTAGAAAATGGCCCGGGATTTTATCAGGTGCATTGCAAAGGACCAAAAGGTGCCAAAACTCAGCTCACAGATGTTGCAAAAGCAGGGGAAAAAGTCAAGGAGGAAGACAGAACTTAGGGGGCAAGATATGAAGGACATGGCATGAATACTTAAAACAAACAAAAAAAAAAAAAAAAGAAAAAAAATCTTTCCCAAAGTCAAAGCCATCAAAATGCAGGCAGGCCATACGCCACCAAGGGCAGGCACATGCAGCAAAGCTTGCCAAAATTGATCCCCACTGAAGGCCAAAACAGAAAAGAAGGACCTACAAACACGCTTGAAAGGAGTCAACATCAAAGGAATTGCAATTGGAGGAGAAAAATAGAAAATTTGGGAAATTTAGTGACTCTAAGAAAATGGCCTGGCAGTATATCATGTGCAGTGCAAAGGACCAAAGATGCCAAAACTAAGCTCACAGATGTTGCAAAAGCAGGGGAAAAAGTCAAGGAGGAAGACACAACTTAAGCAGCAAGATATGAAGGACATGGCATGAATACTTAAAACAAAAAAGAAAAAAAAAAGAAAAAATCTTTCCCAAAGTCAAAGCCATCCAAATGCAGGCAGGCCATACGCCAGCAAGTGCAGGCACATGCAGCAAAGCTTGCAAAAATTGATCCCCACTGAAGGCCAAAACAGAAAAAAAGGACCTACAAACACGCTGGAGCGGAGACACCATCAAAGGAATTGTAATTGGAGGAGAAAAAAAGAAAATTTGGGAAATTTAGAGACTATAAGAAAATGGCCTGGGTTTATATCAGGTGCAGTGCAAAGGACCAAAAGGTGCCAAAACTAAGCTCACAGATGTTGCAAAAGCAGGGGAAAAAGTCAAGGAGGAAGACACAACTTAGGGGGCAAGATGTGAGGGACATGGCATGAATACTTAAAATAATAAAAAAAAAAAAAGAAAAAATCTTTCCCAAAGTCAAAGCCATCAAAATGCAGGCAGGCCATACGCCAGCAAGTGCAGGCACATGCAGCAAAGCTTGCCAAAATTGATGCCCACTGAAGGCCAAAACAGAAAAAAAGGACCTACAAACACGCTGGAATGGAGACAACATCAAAGGAATTGCAATTGGAGAAGAAAAAAATAAAATTTGGGCAATTAAATGTCTATAAGAAAATGGCCTGGGGTTTATATCAGGTGCAGTGCAAAGGACCAAAAGGTGCCAAAACTAAGCTCACAGATGTTGCAAAAGCAGGGGAAAAAGTCAAGGAGGAAGACACAACTTAGGGAGCAAGATGTGAGGGACATGGCATGAATACTTAAAACAAAAAAGAAAAAAAAAAGAAGAAATCTTTCCCAAAGTCAAAGCCATCAAAATGCAGGCAGGCCATACGCCAGCAAGTGCAGGCACATGCAGCAAAGCTTGCCAAAATTGATCCCCACTGAAGGCCAAAACAGAAAAGAAGGACCTACAAACACGCTGGAATGGAGACAACATCAAAGGAATTGCAATTGGAGGAGAAAAAAAGAAAATTTGGGAAATTTAGTGACTCTAAGAAAATGGCCTGGCAGTATATCATGTGCAGTGCAAAGGACCAAAGATGCCAAAACTAAGCTCACAGATGTTGCAAAAGCAGGGGAAAAAGTCAAGGAGGAAGACACAACTTAGGGGGCAAGATATGAGGGACATGGCATGAACACTTCAGAAAACAACCAAAAAAAGAAAAAAATCTTTCCCAAAGTCAAAGCCATCAAAAGGCATGGCCTGCCATGAAGTGCAGGGACATGCACCAAAGATTCCTCTATTGGTCCCCATTGAAATCGCAAGATTCCTTTTCCCTTCCCGAAAGGAAATGAAATTTCCTTTCGGGAATGGAAAAGGGATCTTGCGGATCCCAAAAGAAAGGCTTACAAACACTCTGGAAAAGAGATAGGTTCAAATGAAATGCAATTGTAAAAAGCAGAAAATCGGGACTTATCGTCTCTTCAAAAAATAGGCTGTGAGGAAATCAGCTGCATTGCAAAGGACCAAAAGGTGCCAAAACTAAGCTCACAGATGTTGCAAAAGCAGGGGAAAAAGTCAAGGAGGAAGACACAACTTAGGGGGCAAGATGTGAGGGACATGGCATGAACACTTAAAATAATAAAAAAAAAAAAAAGAAAAAATCTTTCCCAAAGTCAAAGCCATCAAAATGCAGGCAGGCCATACGCCAGCACGTGCAGGCACTTGCAGCAAAGCTCGCCAAAATTGATCACCACTGAAGGCCAAAACAGAAAAAAGGACCTACAAACACGCTAGAATGGAGACAACATCAAAGGAATTGCAATTGCAGGAATAAAAAGATAATTTGGGAAATTTATTGACTCTCAGAAAATGGCCCGTGGTTTTATCAGGTGCCGTGCAAAGGACCAAAAGGTGCCAAAACTAAGCTCACAGATGTTGCAAAAGCAGGGGAAAAAGTCAAGGAGGAAGACACAACTTAGGGGGCAAGATATGAGGGACATGGCATGAATACTTATAATAATAAAAAGAAAAAAAAGAAAAAATCTTTCCCAAAGTCAAAGCCATCAAAATGCAGGCAGGCCATACGCCAGCAAGGGCAGGCACATGCAGCAAAGCTTGCCAAAATTGATCCCCACTGAAGGCCAAAACAGAAAAGAAGGACCTACAAACACGCTGGAATGGAGACAACATCAAAGGAATTGCAATTGGAGGAGAAAAAAAGAAAATTTGGGAAATTTAGTGACTCTAAGAAAATGGCCTGGCAGTATATCATGTGCAGTGCAAAGGACCAAAGATGCCAAAACTAAGCTCACAGATTTTGCAAAAGCAGGGGAAAATTCAAGGAGGAAGACAGAACTTAGGTGGCAAGATATGAGGGACATGGCATGAACACTTCAGAAAACAACCAAAAAAAGAAAAAAATCTTTCCCAAAGTCAAAGCCATCAAAAGGCATGGCCTGCCATCAAGTGCAGGGACATGCACCAAAGATTCCTCTATTGGTCCCCATTGAAATCGCAAGATTCCTTTTCCCTTCCCGAAAGGAAATGAAATTTCCTTTCGGGAAGGGAAAAGGAATATTGCGAATCCCAAAAGAAAGGTTTACAAACACTCTGGAAAGGAGATAGGATCAAATGAAATGCAATTGAAAAAAGCAGAAAATCGGGAATTTTAGTCTCTTAAAAAATAGGCTGTGAGGAAATCAGCTGCATTGCAAAGGACCAAAAGGTGCCAAAACTCAGCTCACAGATGTTGCAAAAGCAGGGGAAAAAGTCAAGGAGGGAGACACAACTTAGGGGGCAAGATATGAGGGACATGGCATGAATACTTAAAACAAAAAACAAAAAAAAAAAGAAAAAATCTTTCCCAAAGTCAAAGCCATCAAAACGCAGGCAGGCCATATGCCAGCAAGGGCAGGCACATGCAGCAAAGCTTGCAAAAATTGATCCCCACTGAAGGCCAAAACAGAAAAGAAGGACCTACAAACACGCTGGAAAGGAGTCAACATCAAAGGAATTGCAATTGGAGGAGAAAAATAGAAAATTTGGGAAATTTAGTGACTCTAAGAAAATGGCCTGGCAGTATATCATGTGAAGTGCAAAGGACCAAAGATGCCAAAACTAAGCTCACAGATGTTGCAAAAGCAGGGGAAAAAGTCAAGGAGGAAGACACAACTTAAGCAGCAAGATATGAAGGACATGGCATGAATACTTAAAACAAAAAAGAAAAAAAAAAGAAAAAATCTTTCCCAAAGTCAAAGCCATCCAAATGCAGGCAGGCCATACGCCAGCAAGTGCAGGCACATGCAGCAAAGCTTGCAAGAATTGATCCCCACTGAAGGCCAAAACAGGAAAGAAGGACCTACAAACACGCTGGAGCGGAGACACCATCAAAGGAATTGTAATTGGAGGAGAAAAAAAGAAAATTTGGGAAATTTAGAGACTATAAGAAAATGGCCTGGGTTTATATCAGGTGCAGTGCAAAGGACCAAAAGGTGCCAAAACTAAGCTCACAGATGTTGCAAAAGCAGGGGAAAAAGTCTAGGAGGAAGACACAACTTAGGGAGCAAGATGTGAGGGACATGGCATGAACACTTAAAATAATAAAAAAAAAAAAAAGAAAAAATCTTTCCCAAAGTCAAAGCCATCAAAATGCAGGCAGGCCATACGCCAGCAAGTGCAGGCACATGCAGCAAAGCTTGCCAAAATTGATGCCCACTGAAGGCCAAAACAGAAAAAAAGGACCTACAAACACGCTGGAATGGAGACAACATCAAAGGAATTGCAATTGCAGGAGAAAAATGAAAATTTGGGAAATTTAGTGACTCTAAGAAAATGGCCCGTGGTTTTACCAGGTGCAGTGCAAAGGACCAAAAGTTGCCAAAACTAAGCTCACAGATGTTGCAAAAGCAGGGAAAAAAGTCAAGGAGGAAGACACAACTTAGGGGGCAAGATGTGAGGGATATGGCATGAATACTTAAAAAAAAAAAGAAAAAAAAAAAGAAAAAATCTTTCCCAAAGTCAAAGCCATCAAAATGGAGGCAGGCCACACGCCACCAAGGGCAGGCACTTGCAGCAAAGCTTGCCAAAATTGATCTCCACTGAAGGCCAAAACAGAAAAGAAGGACCTACAAACACGCTGGAAAGGAGTCAACATCAAAGGAATTGCAATAGGAGGAGAAAAAATGAAAATTTGGGAAATTTAGTGACTCTAAGAAAATGGCCTGGCAGTATATCATGTGCAGTGCAAAGGACCAAAAGATGCCAAAACTAAGCTCACAGATGTTGCAAAAGCAGGGGAAAAAGTCAAGGAGGAAGACAGAACTTAGGGGGCAAGATGTGAGGGACATGGCATGAATACTTAAAACAAAAAAAAAAAAATAAAGAAAAAATCTTTCCCAAAGTCAAAGCCATCAAAATGCAGGCAGGCCATACGCCAGCAAGCGCAGGCACATGCAGCAAAGCCTGCCAAAATTGATCCCCACTGAAGGCCAAAACAGAAAAGAAGGACCTACAAACACGCTGGAAAATAGTCAACATCAAAGGAATTGCAATTGGAGAAGAAAAAAATAAAATTTGGGCAATTAAATGTCTATAAGAAAATGGCCTGGGGTTTATATCAGGTGCAGTGCAAAGGACCAAAAGGTGCCAAAACTAAGCTCACAGATGTTGCAAAAGCAGGGGAAAAAGTCAAGGAGGAAGACACAACTTAGGGAGCAAGATGTGAGGGACATGGCATGAATACTTAAAACAAAAAAAGAAAAAAAAAAGAAGAAATCTTTCCCAAAGTCAAAGCCATCAAAATGCAGGCAGGCCATACGCCAGCAAGTGCAGGCACATGCAGCAAATCTTGCCAAAATTGATCCCCACTGAAGGCCAAAACAGAAAAGAAGGACCTACAAACACGCTGGAATGGAGACAACATCAAAGGAATTGCAATTGGAGGAGAAAAAAAGAAAATTTGGG
This sequence comes from Artemisiospiza belli, assembly GCA_021963965.1. Classification (NCBI taxonomy): domain Eukaryota; kingdom Metazoa; phylum Chordata; class Aves; order Passeriformes; family Passerellidae; genus Artemisiospiza; species Artemisiospiza belli. The sequence continues at coordinate 53,466 of JAKDEW010000848.1, forward strand.
AAATTTAGTGACTCTAAGAAAATGGCCTGGCAGTATATCATGTGCAGTGCAAAGGACCAAAGATGCCAAAACTAAGCTCACAGATGTTGCAAAAGCAGGGGAAAATGTCAAGGAGGAAGACAGAACTTAGGGGGCAAGATATGAGGGACATGGCATGAACACTTCAGAAAACAACCAAAAAAAGAAAAAAATCTTTCCCAAAGTCAAAGCCATCAAAAGGCATGGCCTGCCATCAAGTGCAGGGACATGCACCAAAGATTCCTCTATTGGTCCCCATTGAAATCGCAAGATTCCTTTTCCCTTCCCGAAAGGAAATGAAATTTCCTTTCGGGAATGGAAAAGGGATCTTGCGGATCCCAAAAGAAAGGCTTACAAACACTCTGGAAAAGAGATAGGTTCAAATGAAATGCAATTGTAAAAAGCAGAAAATCGGGACTTATCGTCTCTTCAAAAAATAGGCTGTGAGGAAATCAGCTGCATTGCAAAGGACCAAAAGGTGCCAAAACTAAGCTCACAGATGTTGCAAAAGCAGGGGAAAAAGTCAAGGAGGAAGACACAACTTAGGGGGCAAGATATGAGGGACATGGCATGAACACTTAAAATAATAAAAAAAAAAAAAAGAAAAAATCTTTCCCAAAGTCAAAGCCATCAAAATGCAGGCAGGCCATACGCCAGCACGTGCAGGCACTTGCAGCAAAGCTCGCCAGAATTGATCACCACTGAAGGCCAAAACAGAAAAAAGGACCTACAAACACGCTAGAATGGAGACAACATCAAAGGAATTGCAATTGCAGGAATAAAAAGATAATTTGGGAAATTTATTGACTCTCAGAAAATGGCCAGTGGTTTTATCAGGTGCCGTGCAAAGGACCAAAAGGTGCCAAAACTAAGCTCACAGATGTTGCAAAAGCAGGGGAAAAAGTCAAGGAGGAAGACACAACTTAGGGGGCAAGATATGAGGGACATGGCATGAATACTTATAATAATAAAAAGAAAAATAAGAAAAAATCTTTCCCAAAGTCAAAGCCATCAAAATGCAGGCAGGCCATACGCCAGCAAGGGCAGGCAAATGCAGCAAAGCTTGCCAAAATTGATCCCCACTGAAGGCCAAAACAGAAAAGAAGGACCTACAAACACGCTGGAATGGAGACAACATCAAAGGAATTGCAATTGGAGGAGAAAAAAAGAAAATTTGGGAAATTTAGTGACTCTAAGAAAATGGCCTGGCAGTATATCATGTGCAGTGCAAAGGACCAAAGATGCCAAAACTAAGCTCACAGATTTTGCAAAAGCAGGGGAAAATTCAAGGAGGAAGACACAACTTAGGTGGCAAGATATGAGGGACATGGCATGAACACTTCAGAAAACAACCAAAAAAAGAAAAAAATCTTTCCCAAAGTCAAAGCCATCAAAAGGCATGGCCTGCCATCAAGTGCAGGGACATGCACCAAAGATTCCTCTATTGGTCCCCATTGAAATCGCAAGATTCCTTTTCCCTTTCCGAAAGGAAATGAAATTTCCTTTCGGGAAGGGAAAAGGAATATTGCGAATCCCAAAAGAAAGGTTTACAAACACTCTGGAAAGGAGATAGGATCAAATGAAATGCAATTGAAAAAAGCAGAAAATCGGGAATTTTAGTCTCTACAAAAAATAGGCTGTGAGGAAATCAGCTGCATTGCAAAGGACCAAAAGATGCCAAAACTAAGCTCACAGATGTTGCAAAAGCAGGGGAAAAAGTCAAGGAGGGAGACACAACTTAGGGGGCAAGATATGAGGGACATGGCATGAATACTTAAAACAAAAAACAAAAAAAAAAAAGAAAAAATCTTTCCCAAAGTCAAAGCCATCAAAACGCAGGCAGGCCATATGCCAGCAAGGGCAGGCACATGCAGCAAAGCTTGCCAAAATTGATCCCCACTGAAGGCCAAACAGAAAAGAAGGACCTACAAACACGCTGGAATGGAGACAACATCAAAGGAATTGCAATTGGAGGAGAAAAAAAAAAAGTTTGGGAAATTTAGTGACTCTAAGAAAATGGCCTGGGTTTATATCATGTGCAGTGCAAAGGACCAAAGATGCCAAAACTAAGCTCACAGATGTTGCAAAAGCAGGGGAAAAAGTCAAGGAGGAAGACAGAACTTAGGGGGCAAGATATGAGGGACATGGCATGAACACTTGAGAAAACAACCAAAAAAAGAAAAAAATCTTTCCCAAAGTCAAAGCCATCAAAAGGCATGGCCTGCCATCAAGTCCAAGGACATGCACCAAAGATTCCTCTATTGGTCGCCATTGAAATCGCAAGATTCCTATTCACTTCCCGAAAGGAAATGAAATTTCCTTTCAGGAAGGGAAAAGGGATCTTGCGGATCCCAAAAGAAAGGCTTACAAACACTCTGGGAAAGAGATAGTTTCAAATGAAATGCAATTGAAAAAAGCAGAAAATCGGGACTTATCGTCTCTTCAAAAAATAAGCTGTGAGGAAATCATCTGCATTGCAAAGGAACAAAAGGTGCCAAACCTAAGCTCACAGATGTTGCAAAAGCAGGGGAAAAAGTCAAGGAGGAAGACACAACTTAGGGGGCAAGATGTGAGGGACATGGCATGAACAGTTAAAATAATAAAAAAAAAAAAAAGAAAAAATCTTTCCCAAAGTCAAAGCCATCAAAATGCAGGCAGGCCATAAGCCAGCAAGGCAAGGCACATGCAGCAAAGCTTGCCAACATTGATCCCCACTGAAGGCCAAAAGAGAAAAAACGACCGACAAACACGCTGGAATGGAGACAACATCAAAGGAATTGCAATTGCAGGAGTAAAAACAAAATTTGGGAAATTTAGCGACTCTACGAAAATGGCCCGTGGTATTATCATGTGCAGTGCAAAGGACCAAAAGGTGCCAAAACTAAGCTCACAGATGTTGCAAAAGCAGGGGAAAAAGTCTAGGAGGAAGACACAACTTAAGCAGCAAGATATGAAGGACATGGCATGAATACTTAAAACAAAAAAGAAAAAAAAAAGAAAAAATCTTTCCCAAAGTCAAAGCCATCCAAATGCAGGCAGGCCATACGCCAGCAAGTGCAGGCACATGCAGCAAAGCTTGCAAAAATTGATCCCCACTGAAGGCCAAAACAGAAAAGAAGGACCTACAAACACGCTGGAATGGAGACACCATCAAAGGAATTGTAATTGGAGGAGAAAAAAAGAAAATTTGGGAAATTTAGAGACTATAAGAAAATGGCCTGGGTTTATATCAGGTGCAGTGCAAAGGACCAAAAGGTGCCAAAACTAAGCTCACAGATGTTGCAAAAGCAGGGGAAAAAGTCTAGGAGGAAGACACAACTTAGGGAGCAAGATGTGAGGGACATGGCATGAACACTTAAAATAATAAAAAAAAAAAAAAGAAAAAATCTTTCCCAAAGTCAAAGCCATCAAAATGCAGGCAGGCCATACGCCAGCAAGTGCAGGCACATGCAGCAAAGCTTGCCAAAAATGATGCCCACTGAAGGCCAAAACAGAAAAAAAGGACCTACAAACACGCTGGAATGGAGACAACATCAAAGGAATTGCAATTGCAGGAGAAAAATGAAAATTTGGGAAATTTAGTGACTGTAAGAAAATGGCCCGTGGTTTTACCAGGTGCAGTGCAAAGGACCAAAAGGTGCCAAAACTAAGCTCACAGATGTTGCAAAAGCAGGGAAAAAAGTCAAGGAGGAAGACACAACTTAGGGGGCAAGATGTGAGGGATATGGCATGAATACTTAAAAAAAAAAAGAAAAAAAAAAAGAAAAAATCTTTCCCAAAGTCAAAGCCATCAAAATGGAGGCAGGCCATACGCCACCAAGGGCAGGCACTTGCAGCAAAGCTTGCCAAAATTGATCCCCACTGAAGGCCAAAACAGAAAAGAAGGACCTACAAACACGCTGGAAAGGAGTCAACATCAAAGGAGTTGCAATGGGAGGAGAAAAAAAGAAAATTTGGGAAATTTAGTGACTCTAAGAAAATGGCCTGGCAGTATATCATGTGCAGTGCAAAGGACCAAAAGATGCCAAAACTAAGCTCACAGATGTTGCAAAAGCAGGGGAAAAAGTCAAGGAGGAAGACAGAACTTAGGGGGCAAGATGTGAGGGACATGGCATGAATACTTAAAACAAAAAAAAAAAAATAAAGAAAAAATCTTTCCCAAAGTCAAAGCCATCAAAATGCAGGCAGGCCATACGCCAGCAAGTGCAGGCACATGCAGCAAAGCTTGCCAAAATTGATCCCCACTGAAGGCCAAAACAGAAAAGAAGGACCTACAAACACGCTGGAAAATAGTCAACATCAAAGGAATTGCAATTGGAGAAGAAAAAAATAAAATTTGGGCAATTAAATGTCTATAAGAAAATGGCCTGGGGTTTATATCAGGTGCAGTGCAAAGGACCAAAAGGTGCCAAAACTAAGCTCACAGATGTTGCAAAAGCAGGGGAAAAAGTCAAGGAGGAAGACACAACTTAGGGAGCAAGATGTGAGGGACATGGCATGAATACTTAAAACAAAAAAGAAAAAAAAAAGAAGAAATCTTTCCCAAAGTCAAAGCCATCAAAATGCAGGCAGGCCATACGCCAGCAAGTGCAGGCACATGCAGCAAAGCTTGCCAAAATTGATCCCCACTGAAGGCCAAAACAGAAAAGAAGGACCTACAAACACGCTGGAATGGAGACAACATCAAAGGAATTGCAATTGCAGGAATAAAAAGATAATTTGGGAAATTTATTGACTCTCAGAAAATGGCCCGTGGTTTTATCAGGTGCCGTGCAAAGGACCAAAAGGTGCCAAAACTAAGCTCACAGATGTTGCAAAAGCAGGGGAAAAAGTCAAGGAGGAAGACACAACTTAGGGGGCAAGATATGAGGGACATGGCATGAATACTTATAATAATAAAAAGAAAAAAAAGAAAAAATCTTTCCCAAAGTCAAAGCCATCAAATGCAGGCAGGCCATACGCCAGCAAGGGCAGGCAAATGCAGCAAAGCTTGCCAAAATTGATCCCCACTGAAGGCCAAAACAGAAAAGAAGGACCTACAAACACGCTGGAATGGAGACAACATCAAAGGAATTGCAATTGGAGGAGAAAAAAAGAAAATTTGGGAAATTTAGTGACTCTAAGAAAATGGCCTGGCAGTATATCATGTGCAGTGCAAAGGACCAAAGATGCCAAAACTAAGCTCACAGATTTTGCAAAAGCAGGGGAAAATTCAAGGAGGAAGACACAACTTAGGTGGCAAGATATGAGGGACATGGCATGAACACTTCAGAAAACAACCAAAAAAAGAAAAAAATCTTTCCCAAAGTCAAAGCCATCAAAAGGCATGGCCTGCCATCAAGTGCAGGGACATGCACCAAAGATTCCTCTATTGGTCCCCATTGAAATCGCAAGATTCATTTTCCCTTCCCGAGAGGAAATTTCATTTCCTTTCGGGAAGGGAAAAGGAATATTGCGAATCCCAAAAGAAAGGTTTACAAACACTCTGGAAAGGAGATAGGATCAAATGAAATGCAATTGAAAAAAGCAGAAAATCGGGAATTTTAGTCTCTTAAAAAATAGGCTGTGAGGAAATCAGCTGCATTGCAAAGGACCAAAAGGTGCCAAAACTAAGCTCACAGATGTTGCAAAAGCAGGGGAAAAAGTCAAGGAGGGAGACACAACTTAGGGGGCAAGATATGAGGGACATGGCATGAATACTTAAAACAAAAAACAAAAAAAAAAAGAAAAAATCTTTCCCAAAGTCAAAGCCATCAAAACGCAGGCAGGCCATATGCCAGCAAGGGCAGGCACATGCAGCAAAGCTTGCAAAAATTGATCCCCACTGAAGGCCAAACAGAAAAGAAGGACCTACAAACACGCTGGAATGGAGACAACATCAAAGGAATTGCAATTGGAGGAGAAAAAAAGAAAATTTGGGAAATTTAGTGACTCTAAGAAAATGGCCTGGGTTTATATCATGTGCAGTGCAAAGGACCAAAGATGCCAAAACTAAGCTCACAGATGTTGCAAAAGCAGGGGAAAAAGTCAAGGAGGAAGACAGAACTTAGGGGGCAAGATATGAGGGACATGGCATGAACACTTGAGAAAACAACCAAAAAAAGAAAAAAATCTTTCCCAAAGTCAAAGCCATCAAAAGGCATGGCCTGCCATCAAGTCCAAGGACATGCACCAAAGATTCCTCTATTGGTCCCCATTGAAATCGCAAGATTCCTTTTCACTTCCCGAAAGGAAATGAAATTTCCTTTCGGGAAGGGAAAAGGGATCTTGCGGATCCCAAAAGAAAGGCTTACAAACACTCTGGGAAAGAGATAGGTTCAAATGAAATGCAATTGAAAAAAGCAGAAAATCGGGACTTATCGTCTCTTCAAAAAATAAGCTGTAAGGAAATCATCTGCATTGCAAAGGACCAAAAGGTGCCAAACCTAAGCTCACAGATGTTGCAAAAGCAGGGGAAAAAGTCAAGGAGGAAGACACAACTTAGGGGGCAAGATGTGAGGGACATGGCATGAACAGTTAAAATAATAAAAAAAAAAAAAAGAAAAAATCTTTCCCAAAGTCAAAGCCATCAAAATGCAGGCAGGCCATAAGCCAGCAAGGCAAGGCACATGCAGCAAAGCTTGCCAACATTGATCCCCACTGAAGGCCAAAAGAGAAAAAACGACCTACAAACACGCTGGAATGGAGACAACATCAAAGGAATTGCAATTGCAGGAGTAAAAACAAAATTTGGGAAATTTAGCGACTCTATGAAAATGGCCCGTGGTATTATCATGTGCAGTGCAAAGGACCAAAAGGTGCCAAAACTAAGCTCACAGATGTTGCAAAAGCAGGGGAAAAAGTCTAGGAGGAAGACACAACTTAGGGAGCAAGATGTGAGGGACATGGCATGAACACTTAAAATAATAAAAAAAAAAAAAAGAAAAAATCTTTCCCAAAGTCAAAGCCATCAAAATGCAGGCAGGCCATACGCCAGCAAGGGAAGGCACATGCAGCAAAGCTTGCCAACATTGATCCCCACTGAAGGCCAAAACAGAAATAACGACCTACAAACACGCTGGAATGGAGACAACATCAAAGGAATTGCAATTGCAGGAGTAAAAAGAAAATTTGGGAAATTTAGTGACTCTAAGAAAATGGCCCGTGGTATTATCATGTGCAGTGCAAAGGACCAAAAGGTGCCAAAACTAAGCTCACAGATGTTGCAAAAGCAGGGGAAAAAGTCAAGGAGGAAGACACAACTTAGGGGGCAAGATATGAGGGGACATGGCATGAATACTTAAAATAATAAAAAAAAAAAAGAACAAAAAATCTTTCCCAAAGTCAAAGCCATCAAAATGCAGGCAGGCCATACGCCAGCAAGGGCAGGCACATGCAGCAAAGCTTGCCAAAATTGATCCCCACTGAAGGCCAAAACAGAAATAAGGACTTGCAAACACGCTGGAATGGAGACAACATCAAAGGAATTGCAATTGGAGGAGAAAAAAAGAAAATTTGGGAAATTTAGTGACTCTTAGAAAATGGCCCGGGATTTTATCAGGTGCATTGCAAAGGACCAAAAGGTGCCAAAACTCAGCTCACAGATGTTGCAAAAGCAGGGGAAAAAGTCAAGGAGGAAGACAGAACTTAGGGGGCAAGATATGAAGGACATGGCATGAATACTTAAAACAAACAAAAAAAAAAAAAAAAGAAAAAAATCTTTCCCAAAGTCAAAGCCATCAAAATGCAGGCAGGCCATACGCCACCAAGGGCAGGCACATGCAGCAAAGCTTGCCAAAATTGATCCCCACTGAAGGCCAAAACAGAAAAGAAGGACTTGCAAACACGCTGGAATGGAGACAACATCAAAGGAATTGCAATTGGAGGAGAAAAAAAGAAAATTTGGGAAATTTAGTGACTCTTAGAAAATGGCCCGGGATTTTATCAGGTGCATTGCAAAGGAACAAAAGGTGCCAAAACTCAGCTCACAGATGTTGCAAAAGCAGGGGAAAAAGTCAAGGAGGAAGACACAACTTAAGCAGCAAGATATGAAGGACATGGCATGAATACTTAAAACAAAAAAGAAAAAAAAAAGAAAAAATCTTTCCCAAAGTCAAAGCCATCCAAATGCAGGCAGGCCATACGCCAGCAAGTGCAGGCACATGCAACAAAGCTTGCAAAAATTGATCCCCACTGAAGGCCAAAACAGAAAACAAGGACCTACAAACACGCTGGAAAATAGTCAACATCAAAGGAATTGCAATTGGAGGAGAAAAAAAGAAAATTTGGGAAATTTAGTGACTCTAAGAAAATGGCCTGGCAGTATATCATGTGCAGTGCAAAGGACCAAAGATGCCAAAACTAAGCTCACAGATGTTGCAAAAGCAGGGGAAAAAGTCAAGGAGGAAGACAGAACTTAGGGGGCAAGATGTGAGGGACATGGCATGAATACTTAAAACAAAAAAGAAAAAAAAAAGAAAAAATCTTTCCCAAAGTCAAAGCCATCAATATGCAGGCAGGCCATACGCCAGCAAGGGCAGGCACATGCAGCAAAGCTTGCCAAAATTGATCCCCACTGAAGGCCAAAACAGAAAAGAAGGACCTACAAACACGCTGGAAAGGAGTCAATATCAAAGGAATTGCAATTGGAGGAGAAAAAATTGAAAATTTGGGAAATTAAGAGACTATAAGAAAATGGCCTGGGTTTATATCAGGTGCAGTGCAAAGGACCAAAAGGTGCCAAAACTAAGCTCACAGATGTTGCAAAAGCAGGGGAAAAAGTCAAGGAGGAAGACACAACTTAGGGAGCAAGATGTGAGGGACATGGCATGAACAGTTAAAATAATAAAAAAAAAAAAAAAGAAAAAATCTTTCCCAAAGTCAAAGCCATCAAAATGCAGGCAGGCCATACGCCAGCAAGTGCAGGCACATGCAGCAAAGCTTGCCAAAATTGATCCCCACTGAAGGCCAAAACAGAAAAGAAGGACCTACAAACACGCTGGAATGGAGACAACATCAAAGGAATTGCAATTGCAGGAGAAAAATGAAAATTTGGGAAATTTAGTGACTCTAAGAAAATGGCCTGGCAGTATATCATGTGCAGTGAAAGGACCAAAGATGCCAAAACTAAGCTCACAGATGTTGCAAAAGCAGGGGAAAAAGTCAAGGAGGAAGACAGAACTTAGGGGGCAAGATATGAGGGACACGGCATGAACACTTCAGAAAACAACCAAAAAAAGAAAAAAATCTTTCCCAAAGTCAAAGCCATCAAAAGGCATGGCCTGCCATCAAGTCCAAGGACATGCACCAAAGATTCCTCTATTGGTCCCCATTGAAATCGCAAGATTCCTTTTCCCTTCCCGAAAGGAAATTTCATTTCCTTTTGGGAAGGGAAAAGGAATCTTGCGAATCCCAAATGAAAGGCTTACAAACACTCTGGAAAAGAGATAGGATCAAATGAAATGCAATTGAAAAAAGCAGAAAATCGGGAATTTTAGTCTCTTAAAAAATAGGCTGTGAGGAAATCAGCTGCATTGCAAAGGAACAAAAGGTGCCAAAACTAAGCTCACAGATGTTGCAAAAGCAGGGGAAAAAGTCAAGGAGGGAGACACAACTTAGGGGGCAAGATATGAGGGACATGGCATGAATAGTTAAAATAATAACAAAAAAAAAAAGAAAAAATCTTTCCCAAAGTCAAAGCCATCAAAATGCAGGCAGGCCATACGCCAGCAAGGGCAGGCAAATGCAGCAAAGCTTGCCAAAATTGATCCCCACTGAAGGCCAAAACAGAAAAGAAGGACCTACAAACACGCTGGAATGGAGACAACATCAAAGGAATTGCAATTGGAGGAGAAAAAAAGAAAATTTGGGAAATTTAGTGACTCTAAGAAAATGGCCTGGCAGTATATCATGTGCAGTGCAAAGGACCAAAGATGCCAAAACTAAGCTCACAGATTTTGCAAAAGCAGGGGAAAATTCAAGGAGGAAGACACAACTTAGGTGGCAAGATATGAGGGACATGGCATGAACACTTCAGAAAACAACCAAAAAAAGAAAAAAATCTTTCCCAAAGTCAAAGCCATCAAAAGGCATGGCCTGCCATCAAGTGCAGGGACATGCACCAAAGATTCCTCTATTGGTCCCCATTGAAATCGCAAGATTCCTTTTCCCTTTCCGAAAGGAAATGAAATTTCCTTTCGGGAAGGGAAAAGGAATATTGCGAATCCCAAAAGAAAGGTTTACAAACACTCTGGAAAGGAGATAGGATCAAATGAAATGCAATTGAAAAAAGCAGAAAATCGGGAATTTTAGTCTCTACAAAAAATAGGCTGTGAGGAAATCAGCTGCATTGCAAAGGACCAAAAGATGCCAAAACTAAGCTCACAGATGTTGCAAAAGCAGGGGAAAAAGTCAAGGAGGGAGACACAACTTAGGGGGCAAGATATGAGGGACATGGCATGAATACTTAAAACAAAAAACAAAAAAAAAAAAGAAAAAATCTTTCCCAAAGTCAAAGCCATCAAAACGCAGGCAGGCCATATGCCAGCAAGGGCAGGCACATGCAGCAAAGCTTGCCAAAATTGATCCCCACTGAAGGCCAAACAGAAAAGAAGGACCTACAAACACGCTGGAATGGAGACAACATCAAAGGAATTGCAATTGGAGGAGAAAAAAAAAAAGTTTGGGAAATTTAGTGACTCTAAGAAAATGGCCTGGGTTTATATCATGTGCAGTGCAAAGGACCAAAGATGCCAAAACTAAGCTCACAGATGTTGCAAAAGCAGGGGAAAAAGTCAAGGAGGAAGACAGAACTTAGGGGGCAAGATATGAGGGACATGGCATGAACACTTGAGAAAACAACCAAAAAAAGAAAAAAATCTTTCCCAAAGTCAAAGCCATCAAAAGGCATGGCCTGCCATCAAGTCCAAGGACATGCACCAAAGATTCCTCTATTGGTCGCCATTGAAATCGCAAGATTCCTATTCACTTCCCGAAAGGAAATGAAATTTCCTTTCAGGAAGGGAAAAGGGATCTTGCGGATCCCAAAAGAAAGGCTTACAAACACTCTGGGAAAGAGATAGTTTCAAATGAAATGCAATTGAAAAAAGCAGAAAATCGGGACTTATCGTCTCTTCAAAAAATAAGCTGTGAGGAAATCATCTGCATTGCAAAGGAACAAAAGGTGCCAAACCTAAGCTCACAGATGTTGCAAAAGCAGGGGAAAAAGTCAAGGAGGAAGACACAACTTAGGGGGCAAGATGTGAGGGACATGGCATGAACAGTTAAAATAATAAAAAAAAAAAAAAGAAAAAATCTTTCCCAAAGTCAAAGCCATCAAAATGCAGGCAGGCCATAAGCCAGCAAGGCAAGGCACATGCAGCAAAGCTTGCCAACATTGATCCCCACTGAAGGCCAAAAGAGAAAAAACGACCGACAAACACGCTGGAATGGAGACAACATCAAAGGAATTGCAATTGCAGGAGTAAAAACAAAATTTGGGAAATTTAGCGACTCTACGAAAATGGCCCGTGGTATTATCATGTGCAGTGCAAAGGACCAAAAGGTGCCAAAACTAAGCTCACAGATGTTGCAAAAGCAGGGGAAAAAGTCTAGGAGGAAGACACAACTTAAGCAGCAAGATATGAAGGACATGGCATGAATACTTAAAACAAAAAAGAAAAAAAAAAGAAAAAATCTTTCCCAAAGTCAAAGCCATCCAAATGCAGGCAGGCCATACGCCAGCAAGTGCAGGCACATGCAGCAAAGCTTGCAAAAATTGATCCCCACTGAAGGCCAAAACAGAAAAGAAGGACCTACAAACACGCTGGAATGGAGACACCATCAAAGGAATTGTAATTGGAGGAGAAAAAAAGAAAATTTGGGAAATTTAGAGACTATAAGAAAATGGCCTGGGTTTATATCAGGTGCAGTGCAAAGGACCAAAAGGTGCCAAAACTAAGCTCACAGATGTTGCAAAAGCAGGGGAAAAAGTCTAGGAGGAAGACACAACTTAGGGAGCAAGATGTGAGGGACATGGCATGAACACTTAAAATAATAAAAAAAAAAAAAAGAAAAAATCTTTCCCAAAGTCAAAGCCATCAAAATGCAGGCAGGCCATACGCCAGCAAGTGCAGGCACATGCAGCAAAGCTTGCCAAAAATGATGCCCACTGAAGGCCAAAACAGAAAAGAAGGACTTACAAACACGCTGGAATGGAGACAACATCAAAGGAATTGCAATTGCAGGAGAAAAATGAAAATTTGGGAAATTTAGTGACTGTAAGAAAATGGCCCGTGGTTTTACCAGGTGCAGTGCAAAGGACCAAAAGGTGCCAAAACTAAGCTCACAGATGTTGCAAAAGCAGGGAAAAAAGTCAAGGAGGAAGACACAACTTAGGGGGCAAGATGTGAGGGATATGGCATGAATACTTAAAAAAAAAAAGAAAAAAAAAAAGAAAAAATCTTTCCCAAAGTCAAAGCCATCAAAATGGAGGCAGGCCATACGCCACCAAGGGCAGGCACTTGCAGCAAAGCTTGCCAAAATTGATCCCCACTGAAGGCCAAAACAGAAAAGAAGGACCTACAAACACGCTGGAAAGGAGTCAACATCAAAGGAGTTGCAATGGGAGGAGAAAAAAAGAAAATTTGGGAAATTTAGTGACTCTAAGAAAATGGCCTGGCAGTATATCATGTGCAGTGCAAAGGACCAAAAGATGCCAAAACTAAGCTCACAGATGTTGCAAAAGCAGGGGAAAAAGTCAAGGAGGAAGACAGAACTTAGGGGGCAAGATGTGAGGGACATGGCATGAATACTTAAAACAAAAAAAAAAAAAATAAAGAAAAAATCTTTCCCAAAGTCAAAGCCATCAAAATGCAGGCAGGCCATACGCCAGCAAGTGCAGGCACATGCAGCAAAGCTTGCCAAAATTGATCCCCACTGAAGGCCAAAACAGAAAAGAAGGACCTACAAACACGCTGGAAAATAGTCAACATCAAAGGAATTGCAATTGGAGAAGAAAAAAATAAAATTTGGGCAATTAAATGTCTATAAGAAAATGGCCTGGGGTTTATATCAGGTGCAGTGCAAAGGACCAAAAGGTGCCAAAACTAAGCTCACAGATGTTGCAAAAGCAGGGGAAAAAGTCAAGGAGGAAGACACAACTTAGGGAGCAAGATGTGAGGGACATGGCATGAATACTTAAAACAAAAAAGAAAAAAAAAAGAAGAAATCTTTCCCAAAGTCAAAGCCATCAAAATGCAGGCAGGCCATACGCCAGCAAGTGCAGGCACATGCAGCAAAGCTTGCCAAAATTGATCCCCACTGAAGGCCAAAACAGAAAAGAAGGACCTACAAACACGCTGGAATGGAGACAACATCAAAGGAATTGCAATTGCAGGAATAAAAAGATAATTTGGGAAATTTATTGACTCTCAGAAAATGGCCCGTGGTTTTATCAGGTGCCGTGCAAAGGACCAAAAGGTGCCAAAACTAAGCTCACAGATGTTGCAAAAGCAGGGGAAAAAGTCAAGGAGGAAGACACAACTTAGGGGGCAAGATATGAGGGACATGGCATGAATACTTATAATAATAAAAAGAAAAAAAAGAAAAAATCTTTCCCAAAGTCAAAGCCATCAAATGCAGGCAGGCCATACGCCAGCAAGGGCAGGCAAATGCAGCAAAGCTTGCCAAAATTGATCCCCACTGAAGGCCAAAACAGAAAAGAAGGACCTACAAACACGCTGGAATGGAGACAACATCAAAGGAATTGCAATTGGAGGAGAAAAAAAGAAAATTTGGGAAATTTAGTGACTCTAAGAAAATGGCCTGGCAGTATATCATGTGCAGTGCAAAGGACCAAAGATGCCAAAACTAAGCTCACAGATTTTGCAAAAGCAGGGGAAAATTCAAGGAGGAAGACACAACTTAGGTGGCAAGATATGAGGGACATGGCATGAACACTTCAGAAAACAACCAAAAAAAGAAAAAAATCTTTCCCAAAGTCAAAGCCATCAAAAGGCATGGCCTGCCATCAAGTGCAGGGACATGCACCAAAGATTCCTCTATTGGTCCCCATTGAAATCGCAAGATTCCTTTTCCCTTCCCGAAAGGAAATTTCATTTCCTTTCGGGAAGGGAAAAGGAATATTGCGAATCCCAAAAGAAAGGTTTACAAACACTCTGGAAAGGAGATAGGATCAAATGAAATGCAATTGAAAAAAGCAGAAAATCGGGAATTTTAGTCTCTTAAAAAATAGGCTGTGAGGAAATCAGCTGCATTGCAAAGGACCAAAAGGTGCCAAAACTAAGCTCACAGATGTTGCAAAAGCAGGGGAAAAAGTCAAGGAGGGAGACACAACTTAGGGGGCAAGATATGAGGGACATGGCATGAATACTTAAAACAAAAAACAAAAAAAAAAAGAAAAAATCTTTCCCAAAGTCAAAGCCATCAAAACGCAGGCAGGCCATATGCCAGCAAGGGCAGGCACATGCAGCAAAGCTTGCAAAAATTGATCCCCACTGAAGGCCAAACAGAAAAGAAGGACCTACAAACACGCTGGAATGGAGACAACATCAAAGGAATTGCAATTGGAGGAGAAAAAAAGAAAATTTGGGAAATTTAGTGACTCTAAGAAAATGGCCTGGGTTTATATCATGTGCAGTGCAAAGGACCAAAGATGCCAAAACTAAGCTCACAGATGTTGCAAAAGCAGGGGAAAAAGTCAAGGAGGAAGACAGAACTTAGGGGGCAAGATATGAGGGACATGGCATGAACACTTGAGAAAACAACCAAAAAAAGAAAAAAATCTTTCCCAAAGTCAAAGCCATCAAAAGGCATGGCCTGCCATCAAGTCCAAGGACATGCACCAAAGATTCCTCTATTGGTCCCCATTGAAATCGCAAGATTCCTTTTCACTTCCCGAAAGGAAATGAAATTTCCTTTCGGGAAGGGAAAAGGGATCTTGCGGATCCCAAAAGAAAGGCTTACAAACACTCTGGGAAAGAGATAGGTTCAAATGAAATGCAATTGAAAAAAGCAGAAAATCGGGACTTATCGTCTCTTCAAAAAATAAGCTGTAAGGAAATCATCTGCATTGCAAAGGACCAAAAGGTGCCAAACCTAAGCTCACAGATGTTGCAAAAGCAGGGGAAAAAGTCAAGGAGGAAGACACAACTTAGGGGGCAAGATGTGAGGGACATGGCATGAACAGTTAAAATAATAAAAAAAAAAAAAAGAAAAAATCTTTCCCAAAGTCAAAGCCATCAAAATGCAGGCAGGCCATAAGCCAGCAAGGCAAGGCACATGCAGCAAAGCTTGCCAACATTGATCCCCACTGAAGGCCAAAAGAGAAAAAACGACCTACAAACACGCTGGAATGGAGACAACATCAAAGGAATTGCAATTGCAGGAGTAAAAACAAAATTTGGGAAATTTAGCGACTCTATGAAAATGGCCCGTGGTATTATCATGTGCAGTGCAAAGGACCAAAAGGTGCCAAAACTAAGCTCACAGATGTTGCAAAAGCAGGGGAAAAAGTCTAGGAGGAAGACACAACTTAGGGAGCAAGATGTGAGGGACATGGCATGAACACTTAAAATAATAAAAAAAAAAAAAGAAAAAATCTTTCCCAAAGTCAAAGCCATCAAAATGCAGGCAGGCCATACGCCAGCAAGGGAAGGCACATGCAGCAAAGCTTGCCAACATTGATCCCCACTGAAGGCCAAAACAGAAATAACGACCTACAAACACGCTGGAATGGAGACAACATCAAAGGAATTGCAATTGCAGGAGTAAAAAGAAAATTTGGGAAATTTAGTGACTCTAAGAAAATGGCCCGTGGTATTATCATGTGCAGTGCAAAGGACCAAAAGGTGCCAAAACTAAGCTCACAGATGTTGCAAAAGCAGGGGAAAAAGTCAAGGAGGAAGACACAACTTAGGGGGCAAGATATGAGGGACATGGCATGAATACTTAAAATAATAAAAAAAAAAAAGAACAAAAAATCTTTCCCAAAGTCAAAGCCATCAAAATGCAGGCAGGCCATACGCCAGCAAGGGCAGGCACATGCAGCAAAGCTTGCCAAAATTGATCCCCACTGAAGGCCAAAACAGAAATAAGGACTTGCAAA
Organism: Artemisiospiza belli; assembly: GCA_021963965.1. NCBI lineage: Eukaryota > Metazoa > Chordata > Aves > Passeriformes > Passerellidae > Artemisiospiza > Artemisiospiza belli. The sequence goes on from JAKDEW010000848.1 coordinate 69,589, forward strand.
CACGCTGGAATGGAGACAACATCAAAGGAATTGCAATTGGAGGAGAAAAAAAGAAAATTTGGGAAATTTAGTGACTCTTAGAAAATGGCCCGGGATTTTATCAGGTGCATTGCAAAGGACCAAAAGGTGCCAAAACTCAGCTCACAGATGTTGCAAAAGCAGGGGAAAAAGTCAAGGAGGAAGACAGAACTTAGGGGGCAAGATATGAAGGACATGGCATGAATACTTAAAACAAACAAAAAAAAAAAAAAAAGAAAAAAATCTTTCCCAAAGTCAAAGCCATCAAAATGCAGGCAGGCCATACGCCACCAAGGGCAGGCACATGCAGCAAAGCTTGCCAAAATTGATCCCCACTGAAGGCCAAAACAGAAAAGAAGGACTTGCAAACACGCTGGAATGGAGACAACATCAAAGGAATTGCAATTGGAGGAGAAAAAAAAGAAAATTTGGGAAATTTAGTGACTCTTAGAAAATGGCCCGGGATTTTATCAGGTGCATTGCAAAGGAACAAAAGGTGCCAAAACTCAGCTCACAGATGTTGCAAAAGCAGGGGAAAAAGTCAAGGAGGAAGACACAACTTAAGCAGCAAGATATGAAGGACATGGCATGAATACTTAAAACAAAAAAGAAAAAAAAAAGAAAAAATCTTTCCCAAAGTCAAAGCCATCCAAATGCAGGCAGGCCATACGCCAGCAAGTGCAGGCACATGCAGCAAAGCTTGCAAAAATTGATCCCCACTGAAGGCCAAAACAGAAAAGAAGGACCTACAAACACGCTGGAATGAAGACAATATCAAAGGAATTGCAATTGCAGGAGAAAAATGAAAATTTGGGAAATTTAGTGACTCTGAGAAAATGGCCTGGCAGTATATCATGTGCAGTGCAAAGGACCAAAGATGCCAAAACTAAGCTCACAGATGTTGCAAAAGCAGGGGAATAAGTCAAGGAGGAAGACAGAACTTAGGGGGCAAGATGTGAGGGACATGGCATGAATACTTAAAACAAAAAAGAAAAAAAATAGAAAAAATCTTTCCCAAAGTCAAAGCCATCAAAATGCAGGCAGGCCATACGCCACCGAGGGCAGGCACATGCAGCAAAGCTTGCCAAAATTGATCCCCACTGAAGGCCAAAACAGAAAACAAGGACCTACAAACACGCTGGAAAATAGTCAACATCAAAGGAATTGCAATTGGAGGAGAAAAAAAGAAAATTTGGGAAATTTAGTGACTCTAAGAAAATGGCCTGGCAGTATATCATGTGCAGTGCAAAGGACCAAAGATGCCAAAACTAAGCTCACAGATGTTGCAAAAGCAGGGGAAAAAGTCAAGGAGGAAGACAGAACTTAGGGGGCAAGATGTGAGGGACATGGCATGAATACTTAAAACAAAAAAGAAAAAAAAAAGAAAAAATCTTTCCCAAAGTCAAAGCCATCAATATGCAGGCAGGCCATACGCCAGCAAGGGCAGGCACATGCAGCAAAGCTTGCCAAAATTGATCCCCACTGAAGGCCAAAACAGAAAAGAAGGACCTACAAACACGCTGGAAAGGAGTCAATATCAAAGGAATTGCAATTGGAGGAGAAAAAATTGAAAATTTGGGAAATTAAGAGACTATAAGAAAATGGCCTGGGTTTATATCAGGTGCAGTGCAAAGGACCAAAAGGTGCCAAAACTAAGCTCACAGATGTTGCAAAAGCAGGGGAAAAAGTCAAGGAGGAAGACACAACTTAGGGAGCAAGATGTGAGGGACATGGCATGAACAGTTAAAATAATAAAAAAAAAAAAAAAGAAAAAATCTTTCCCAAAGTCAAAGCCATCAAAATGCAGGCAGGCCATACGCCAGCAAGTGCAGGCACATGCAGCAAAGCTTGCCAAAATTGATCCCCACTGAAGGCCAAAACAGAAAAGAAGGACCTACAAACACGCTGGAATGGAGACAACATCAAAGGAATTGCAATTGCAGGAGAAAAATGAAAATTTGGGAAATTTAGTGACTCTAAGAAAATGGCCTGGCAGTATATCATGTGCAGTGAAAGGACCAAAGATGCCAAAACTAAGCTCACAGATGTTGCAAAAGCAGGGGAAAAAGTCAAGGAGGAAGACAGAACTTAGGGGGCAAGATATGAGGGACACGGCATGAACACTTCAGAAAACAACCAAAAAAAGAAAAAAATCTTTCCCAAAGTCAAAGCCATCAAAAGGCATGGCCTGCCATCAAGTCCAAGGACATGCACCAAAGATTCCTCTATTGGTCCCCATTGAAATCGCAAGATTCCTTTGCCCTTCCCGAAAGGAAATTTCATTTCCTTTTGGGAAGGGAAAAGGAATCTTGCGAATCCCAAATGAAAGGCTTACAAACACTCTGGAAAAGAGATAGGATCAAATGAAATGCAATTGAAAAAAGCAGAAAATCGGGAATTTTAGTCTCTTAAAAAATAGGCTGTGAGGAAATCAGCTGCATTGCAAAGGAACAAAAGGTGCCAAAACTAAGCTCACAGATGTTGCAAAAGCAGGGGAAAAAGTCAAGGAGGGAGACACAACTTAGGGGGCAAGATATGAGGGACATGGCATGAATAGTTAAAATAATAACAAAAAAAAAAAGAAAAAATCTTTCCCAAAGTCAAAGCCATCAAAATGGAGGCAGGCCATACGCCAGCAAGGGCAGGCACATGCAGCAAAGCTTGCCAAAATTGATCCCCACTGAAGGCCAAAACAGAAAAGAAGGACTTGCAAACACGCTGGAATGGAGACGACATCAAAGGAATTGCAATTGGAGGAGAAAAAATGAAAATTTAGGAAATTTAGTGACTCTTAGAAAATGGCCCGGGATTTTATCAGGTGCATTGCAAAGGACCAAAAGGTGCCAAAACTCAGCTCACAGATGTTGCAAAAGCAGGGGAAAAAGTCAAGGAGGAAGACACAACTTAGGGGGCAAGATATGAAGGACATGGCATGAATACTTAAAACAAACAAAAAAAAAAAAAAAGAAAAAATCTTTCCCAAAGTCAAAGCCATCAAAATGCAGGCAGGCCATACGCCACCAATGGCAGGCACATGCAGCAAAGCTTGCCAAAATTGATCCCCACTGAAGGCCAAAACAGAAAAGAAGGACCTACAAACACGCTGGAAAATAGTCAACATCAAAGGAATTGCAATTGGAGGAGAAAAAAAGAAAATTTGGGAAATTTAGTGACTCTAAGAAAATGGCCTGGCAGTATATCATGTGCAGTGCAAAGGACCAAAGATGCCAAAACTAAGCTCACAGATGTTGCAAAAGCAGGGGAAAAAGTCAAGGAGGAAGAGAGAACTTAGGGGGCAAGATGTGAGGGACATGGCATGAATACTTAAAATAAAAAAGAAAAAAAAAAGAAAAAATCTTTCCCAAAGTCAAAGCCATCAAAATGCAGGCAGGCCATACGCCACCAAGGGCAGGCACATGCAGCAAAGCTTGCCAAAATTGATCCCCACTGAAGGCCAAAACAGAAAAGAAGGACCTACAAACACGCTGGAAAGGAGTCAATATCAAAGGAATTGCAATTGGAGGAGAAAAAAAGAAAATTTGGGAAATTTAGGGACTATAAGAAAATGGCCTGGGTTTATATCAGGTGCAGTGCAAAGGACCAAAAGGTGCCAAAACTAAGCTCACAGATGTTGCAAAAGCAGGGGAAAAAGTCAAGGAGGAAGACACAACTTAGGGAGCACGATGTGAGGGACATGGCATGAACAGTTAAAATAATAAAAAAAAAAAAAAGAAAAAATCTTTCCCAAAGTCAAAGCCATCAAAATGCAGGCAGGCCATACGCCAGCAAGTGCAGGCACATGCAGCAAAGCTTGCCAAAATTGATCCCCACTGAAGGCCAAAACAGAAAAGAAGGACCTACAAACACGCTGGAATGGAGACAACATCAAAGGAATTGCAATTGCAGGAGAAAAATGAAAATTTGGGAAACTTAGTGACTCTAAGAAAATGGCCCGGGGTTTTATCAGGTGCAGTGCAAAGGACCAAAAGATGCCAAAACTAAGCTCACAGATGTTGCAAAAGCAGGGGAAAAAGTCAAGGAGGAAGACACAACTTAGGGGGCAAGATATGAGGGACATGGCATGAATACTTACAATAATAAAAAAATGAAGAAGAAAAAATCTTTCCTAAAGTCAAAGCCATCAAAATGCAGGCAGGCCATACGCCACCAAGGGCAGGCACATGCAGCAAAGCTTGCAAAAATTGATGCCCACAGAAGGCGAAACAGAAAAGAAGGACTTACAAACACGCTGGAATGGAGACAACATCAAAGGAATTTAATTTCTATGAGAAAAAAAGAAAATTTGGGTAAGTTAGTGATTCTAAGAAAATGGCCTGGGTTTATATCAGGTGCAATACAAAGGACCAAAAGATGCCAAAACTAAGCTCACAGATGTTGCAAAAGCAGGGGAAAAAGTCAAGGAGGAAGACACAACTTAGGGGGCAAGATGTGAGGGACATGGCATGAATACTTACAATATTAAAAAAAAAAAAAAAAAAATCTTTCCCAAAGTCAAAGCCATCAAAATGCAGGCAGGCCATACGCCACCGAGGGCAGGCACATGCAGCAAAGCTTGCCAAAATTGATCCCCACTGAAGGCCAAAACAGAAAAAAAGGACCTGCAAACACGCTGGAATGGATACAACATCAAAGGAATTGCAATTGGAGGAGAAAAAAAGAAAATTTGGGAAATTTAGTGACTCTAAGAAAATGGCCTGGCAGTATATCATGTGCAGTGCAAAGGACCAAAGATGCCAAAACTAAGCTCACAGATGTTGCAAAAGCAGGGGAAAAAGTCAAGGAGGAAGACAGAACTTAGGGGGCAAGATATGAGGGACATGGCATGAACACTTCAGAAAACAACCAAAAAAAGAAAAAAATCTTTCCCAAAGTCAAAGCCATCAAAAGGCATGGCCTGCCATCAAGTGCAGGGACATGCACCAAAGATTCCTCTATTGGTCCCCATTGAAATCACAAGTTTCCTTTTCCCTTCCCGAAAGGAAATGAAATTTCCTTTCAGGAAGGGAAAAGGAATCTTGCGAATCCCAAAAGAAAGGCTTACAAACACTCTGGAAAGGAGATACGTTCAAATAAAATGCAATTGAAAAAAGCAGAAAATTGGGAATTTTAGTCTCTATCAAAAAATAGGCTGTGAGGAAATCAGCTGCATTGCAAAGGATCAAAAGATGCCAAAACTAAGCTCACAGATGTTGCAAAAGCAGGGGAAAAAGTCAAGGAGGAAGACACAACTTAGGGAGCAAGATGTGAGGGACATGGCATGAACAGTTAAAATAATAAAAAAAAAAAAAAGAAAAAATCTTTCCCAAAGTCAAAGCCATCAAAATGCAGGCAGGCCATACGCCAGCAAGGGCAGGCACATGCAGCAAAGCTTGCCAAAATTGATCCCCACTGAAGGCCAAAACAGAAAAGAAGGACCTACAAACACGCTGGAATGGAGACAACATCAAAGGAATTGCAATTGGAGGAGAAAAAAAAAAAATTTTTGAAATTTAGTGACTCTAAGAAAATGGCCTGGGTTTATATCATGTGCAGTGCAAAGGACCAAAGATGCCAAAACTAAGCTCACAGATGTTGCAAAAGCAGGGGAAAAAGTCAAGGAGGAAGACAGAACTTAGGGGGCAAGATATGAGGGACATGGCATGAACACTTCAGAAAACAACCAAAAAAAGAAAAAAATCTTTCCCAAAGGCAAAGCCATCAAAAGGCATGGCCTGCCATCAAGTCCAAGGACATGCACCAAAGATTCCTCTATTGGTCGCCATTGAAATCGCAAGATTCCTTTTCACTTCCCGAAAGGAAATGAAATTTCCTTTCGGGAATGGAAAAGGGATCTTGCGGATCCCAAAAGAAAGGCTTACAAACACTCTGGAAAAGAGATAGGTTCAAATGAAATGCAATTGAAAAAAGCAGAAAATCGGGACTTATCGTCTCTTGAAAAAATAAGCTGTGAGGAAATCATCTGCATTGCAAAGGACCAAAAGGTGCCAAACCTAAGCTCACAGATGTTGCAAAAGCAGGGGAAAAAGTCAAGGAGGAAGACACAACTTAGGGGGAAAGATGTGAGGGACATGGCATGAACAGTTAAAATAATAAAAAAAAAAAAAAGAAAAAATCTTTCCCAAAGTCAAAGCCATCAAATGCAGGCAGGCCATACGCCAGCAAGGCAAGGCACATGCAGCAAAGCTTGCCAAAATTGATCCCCACTGAAGGCCAAAACAGAAAAGAAGGACCTACAAACACGCTGGAAAGGAGTCAACATCAAAGGAATTGCAATTGGAGAAGAAAAAAATAAAATTTGGGCAATTAAGTGTCTATAAGAAAATGGCCTGGGTTTATATCAGGTGCAGTGCAAAGGACCAAAAGGTGCCAAAACTAAGCTCACAGATGTTGCAAAAGCAGGGGAAAAAGTCAAGGAGGAAGACACAACTTAGGGAGCAAGATGTGAGGGACATGGCATGAATACTTAATACAAAAAAGAAAAAAGAAAGAAAAAATCTTTCCCAAAGTCAAAGCCATCAAAATGCAGGCAGGCCATACGCCAGCAAGTGCAGGCACATGCAGCAAAGCTTGCCAAAATTGATCCCCACTGAAGGCCAAAACAGAAAAGAAGGACCTACAACCACGCTGGAATGGAGACAACATCAAAGGAATTGCAATTGGAGGAGAAAAAAAGAAAATTTGGGAAATTTAGTGACTCTAAGAAAATGGCCTGGCAGTATATCATGTGCAGCGCAAAGGACCACAGATGCCAAAACTAAGCTCACAGATGTTGCAAAAGCAGGGGAAAAAGTCAAGGAGGAAGACAGAACTTAGGGGGCAAGATATGAGGGACATGGCATGAACACTTCAGAAAACAACCAAAAAAAGAAAAAAATCTTTCCCAAAGTCAAAGCCATCAAAAGGCATGGCCTGCCATCAACTGCAGGGACATGCAACAAAGATTCCTCTATTGGTCCCCATTGAAATCGCAAGATTCCTTTTCCCTTCCCGAAAGGAAATGAAATTTCCTTTCGGGAATGGAAAAGGGATCTTGCGGATCCCAAAAGAAAGGCTTACAAACACTCTGGAAAAGAGATAGGTTCAAATGAAATGCAATTGTAAAAAGCAGAAAATCGGGACTTATCGTCTCTTCAAAAAATAGGCTGTGAGGAAATCAGCTGCATTGCAAAGGACCAAAAGGTGCCAAAACTAAGCTCACAGATGTTGCAAAAGCAGGGGAAAAAGTCAAGGAGGAAGACACAACTTAGGGGGCAAGATGTGAGGGACATGGCATGAACACTTAAAATAATAAAAAAAAAAAAAGAAAAAATCTTTCCCAAAGTCAAAGCCATCAAAATGCAGGCAGGCCATACGCCAGCACGTGCAGGCACTTGCAGCAAAGCTCGCCAGAATTGATCCCCACTGAAGGCCAAAACAGAAAAAAGGACGTACAAACACGCTAGAATGGAGACAACATCAAAGGAATTGCAATTGCAGGAATAAAAAGATAATTTGGGAAATTTATTGACTCTCAGAAAATAGCCCATGGTTTTATCAGGTGCCGTGCAAAGGACCAAAAGGTGCCAAAACTAAGCTCACAGATGTTGCAAAAGCAGGGGAAAAAGTCAAGGAGGAAGACACAACTTAGGGGGCAAGATATGAGGGACATGGCATGAATACTTAAAATAATAAAAAAAAAAAAAAAGAAAAAATCTTTCCCAAAGTCAAAACCATCAAAATGCAGGCAGGCCATACGCCAGCAAGGGCAGGCACATGCAGCAAAGCTTGCCAAAATTGATCCCCACTGAAGGCCAAAACATAAAAGAAGGACCTACAAACACGCTGGAATGGAGACAACATCAAAGGAATTGCAATTGGAGGAGAAAAAAAGAAAATTTGGGAAATTTAGTGACTCTAAGAAAATGGCCTGGCAGTATATCATGTGCAGTGCAAAGGACCAAAGATGCCAAAACTAAGCTCACAGATTTTGCAAAAGCAGGGGAAAAAGTCAAGGAGGAAGACAGAACTTAGGGGGCAAGATATGAGGGACATGGCATGAACACTTCAGAAAACAACCAAAAAAAGAAAAAAATCTTTCCCAAAGTCAAAGCCATCAAAAGGCATGGCCTGCCATCAAGTGCAGGGACATGCACCAAAGATTCCTCTATTGGTCCCCATTGAAATCGCAAGATTCCTTTTCCCTTCCCGAAAGGAAATGAAATTTCCTTTCGGGAAGGGAAAAGGAATCTTGCGAATACCAAAAGAAAGGCTTACAAACACTCTGGAAAGGAGATAGGATCAAATGAAATGCAATTGAAAAAAGCAGAAAATTGGGAATTTTAGTCTCTTAAAAAATAGGCTGTGAGGAAATCAGCTGCATTGCAAAGGACCAAAAGGTGCCAAAACTAAGCTCACAGATGTTGCAAAAGCAGGGGAAAAAGTCAAGGAGGAAGACACAACTTAGGGGGCAAGATGTGAGGGATATGGCATGAATACTTAAAATAAAAAAGAAAAAAAAAAAGAAAAAATCTTTCCCAAAGTCAAAGCCATCAAAATGCAGGCAGGCCATACACCACCAAGGGCAGGCACATGCAGCAAATCTTGCCAAAATTGATCCCCACTGAAGGCCAAAACAGAAAAGAAGGACCTACAAACACGCTGGAATGGAGACACAATCAAAGGAATTGCAATTGGACGAGAAAAAAAGAAAATTTGGGTAAGTTAGTGATTCTAAGAAAATGGCCTGGGTTTATATCAGGTGCAGTGCAAAGGACCAAAAGATGCCAAAACTAAGCTCACAGATGTTGCAAAAGCAGGGGAAAAAGTCAAGGAGGAAGACACAACTTAGGGGGCAAGATGTGAGGGACATGGCATGAATACTTAAAACAAAAAAGAAAAAAAAAAGAAAAAATCTTTCCCAAAGTCAAAGCCATCAAAATGCAGGCAGGCCATACGCCAGCAAGGGCAGGCACATGGAGCAAAGCTTGCCAAAATTGATCACCACTGAAGGCCAAAACAGAAAAGAAGGACCTACAAACACGCTGGAAAGGAGTCAACATCAAAGGAATTGCAATTGGAGGAGAAAAACAGAAAATTTGGGAAATTAAGTGTCTATAAGAAAATGGCCTGGGTTTATATCAGGTGCAGTGCAAAGGACCAAAAGGTGCCAAAACTAAGCTCACAGATGTTGCAAAAGCAGGGGAAAAAGTCAAGGAGGAAGACACAACTTAGGGAGCAAGATGTGAGGGACATGGCATGAACACTTAAAATAATAAAAATAAAAAAAGAAAAAATCTTTCCCAAAGTCAAAGCCATCAAAATGCAGGCAGGCCATACGCCACCAAGGGCAGGCACTTGCAGCAAAGCTTGCCAAAATTGATCCCCACTGAAGGCCAAAACAGAAAAGAAGGACCTACAAACACGCTGGAAAGGAGTCAACATCAAAGGAATTGCAATAGGAGGAGAAAAAAAGAAAATTTGGGAAATTTAGTGACTCTAAGAAAATGGCCTGGCAGTATATCATGTGCAGTGCAAAGGACCAAAAGATGCCAAAACTAAGCTCACAGATGTTGCAAAAGCAGGGGAAAAAGTCAAGGAGGAAGACAGAACTTAGGGGGCAAGATGTGAGGGACATGGCATGAATACTTAAAACAAAAAAGAAAAAAAGATAGAAAAAATCTTTCCCAAAGTCAAAGCCATCAAATGCAGGCAGGCCATACGCCAGCAAGGCAAGGCACATGCAGCAAAGCTTGCCAAAATTGATCCCCACTGAAGGCCAAAACAGAAAAGAAGGACCTACAAACACGCTGGAAAGGAGTCAACATCAAAGGAATTGCAATTGGAGAAGAAAAAAATAAAATTTGGGCAATTAAGTGTCTATAAGAAAATGGCCTGGGTTTATATCAGGTGCAGTGCAAAGGACCAAAAGGTGCCAAAACTAAGCTCACAGATGTTGCAAAAGCAGGGGAAAAAGTCAAGGAGGAAGACACAACTTAGGGAGCAAGATGTGAGGGACATGGCATGAATACTTAATACAAAAAAGAAAAAAGAAAGAAAAAATCCTTCCCAAAGTCAAAGCCATCAAAATGCAGGCAGGCCATACGCCAGCAAGTGCAGGCACATGCAGCAAAGCTTGCCAAAATTGATCCCCACTGAAGGCCAAAACAGAAAAGAAGGACCTACAACCACGCTGGAATGGAGACAACATCAAAGGAATTGCAATTGGAGGAGAAAAAAAGAAAATTTGGGAAATTTAGTGACTCTAAGAAAATGGCCTGGCAGTATATCATGTGCAGCGCAAAGGACCACAGATGCCAAAACTAAGCTCACAGATGTTGCAAAAGCAGGGGAAAAAGTCAAGGAGGAAGACAGAACTTAGGGGGCAAGATATGAGGGACATGGCATGAACACTTCAGAAAACAACCAAAAAAGAAAAAAATCTTTCCCAAAGTCAAAGCCATCAAAAGGCATGGCCTGCCATCAACTGCAGGGACATGCACCAAAGATTCCTCTATTGGTCCCCATTGAAATCGCAAGATTCCTTTTCCTTCCCGAAAGGAAATGAAATTTCCTTTCGGGAATGGAAAAGGGATCTTGCGGATCCCAAAAGAAAGGCTTACAAACACTCTGGAAAAGAGATAGGTTCAAATGAAATGCAATTGTAAAAAGCAGAAAATCGGGACTTATCGTCTCTTCAAAAAATAGGCTGTGAGGAAATCAGCTGCATTGCAAAGGACCAAAAGGTGCCAAAACTAAGCTCACAGATGTTGCAAAAGCAGGGGAAAAAGTCAAGGAGGAAGACACAACTTAGGGGGCAAGATGTGAGGGACATGGCATGAACACTTAAAATAATAAAAAAAAAAAAAAGAAAAAATCTTTCCCAAAGTCAAAGCCATCAAAATGCAGGCAGGCCATACGCCAGCACGTGCAGGCACTTGCAGCAAAGCTCGCCAGAATTGATCCCCACTGAAGGCCAAAACAGAAAAAAGGACGTACAAACACGCTAGAATGGAGACAACATCAAAGGAATTGCAATTGCAGGAATAAAAAGATAATTTGGGAAATTTATTGACTCTCAGAAAATAGCCCATGGTTTTATCAGGTGCCGTGCAAAGGACCAAAAGGTGCCAAAACTAAGCTCACAGATGTTGCAAAAGCAGGGGAAAAAGTCAAGGAGGAAGACACAACTTAGGGGGCAAGATATGAGGGACATGGCATGAATACTTAAAATAATAAAAAAAAAAAAAAGAAAAAATCTTTCCCAAAGTCAAAACCATCAAAATGCAGGCAGGCCATACGCCAGCAAGGGCAGGCACATGCAGCAAAGCTTGCCAAAATTGATCCCCACTGAAGGCCAAAACATAAAAGAAGGACCTACAAACACGCTGGAATGGAGACAACATCAAAGGAATTGCAATTGGAGGAGAAAAAAAGAAAATTTGGGAAATTTAGTGACTCTAAGAAAATGGCCTGGCAGTATATCATGTGCAGTGCAAAGGACCAAAGATGCCAAAACTAAGCTCACAGATTTTGCAAAAGCAGGGGAAAAAGTCAAGGAGGAAGACAGAACTTAGGGGGCAAGATATGAGGGACATGGCATGAACACTTCAGAAAACAACCAAAAAAAGAAAAAAATCTTTCCCAAAGTCAAAGCCATCAAAAGGCATGGCCTGCCATCAAGTGCAGGGACATGCACCAAAGATTCCTCTATTGGTCCCCATTGAAATCGCAAGATTCCTTTTCCCTTCCCGAAAGGAAATGAAATTTCCTTTCGGGAAGGGAAAAGGAATCTTGCGAATCCCAAAAGAAAGGCTTACAAACACTCTGGAAAGGAGATAGGATCAAATGAAATGCAATTGAAAAAAGCAGAAAATTGGGAATTTTAGTCTCTTAAAAAATAGGCTGTGAGGAAATCAGCTGCATTGCAAAGGACCAAAAGGTGCCAAAACTAAGCTCACAGATGTTGCAAAAGCAGGGGAAAAAGTCAAGGAGGAAGACACAACTTAGGGGGCAAGATGTGAGGGATATGGCATGAATACTTAAAATAAAAAAGAAAAAAAAAAAAGAAAAAATCTTTCCCAAAGTCAAAGCCATCAAAATGCAGGCAGGCCATACACCACCAAGGGCAGGCACATGCAGCAAATCTTGCCAAAATTGATCCCCACTGAAGGCCAAAACAGAAAAGAAGGACCTACAAACACGCTGGAATGGAGACACAATCAAAGGAATTGCAATTGGACGAGAAAAAAAGAAAATTTGGGTAAGTTAGTGATTCTAAGAAAATGGCCTGGGTTTATATCAGGTGCAGTGCAAAGGACCAAAAGATGCCAAAACTAAGCTCACAGATGTTGCAAAAGCAGGGGAAAAAGTCAAGGAGGAAGACAGAACTTAGGGGGCAAGATGTGAGGGACATGGCATGAATACTTAAAACAAAAAAGAAAAAAAAAAGAAAAAATCTTTCCCAAAGTCAAAGCCATCAAAATGCAGGCAGGCCATATGCCACCAAGGGCAGGCACATGCAGCAAAGCTTGCCAAAATTGATCACCACTGAAGGCCAAAACAGAAAAGAAGGACCTACAAACACGCTGGAAAGGAGTCAACATCAAAGGAATTGCAATTGGAGGAGAAAAAAAGAAAATTTGGGAAATTAAGTGTCTATAAGAAAATGGCCTGGGTTTATATCAGGTGCAGTGCAAAGGACCAAAAGGTGCCAAAACTAAGCTCACAGATGTTGCAAAAGCAGGGGAAAAAGTCAAGGAGGAAGACACAACTTAGGGAGCAAGATGTGAGGGACATGGCATGAACACTTAAAATAATAAAAAAAAAAAAAAGAAAAAATCTTTCCCAACATCAAAGCCATGAAAATGCAGGCAGGCCATACGCCACCAAGGGCAGGCACATGCAGCAAAGCTTGCCAAAATTGATCCCCACTGAAGGCCAAAACAGAAAAGAAGGAACTACAAACACGCTGGAATGGAGACAATATCAAAGGAATTGCAATTGCAGGAGAAAAATGAAAATTTGGGAAATTTAGTGACTCTAAGAAAATGGCCCGTAGTTTTATCAGGTGCAGTGCAAAGGACCAAAAGGTGCCAAAACTAAGCTCACAGATGTTGCAAAAGCAGGGGAAAAAGTCAAGGAGGAAGACACAACTTAGGGGGCAAGATGTGAGGGACATGGCATGAATACTTAAAATAATAAAAAAAAAAAAAAAAATAATCTTTCCCAAAGTCAAAGCCATCAAAATGCAGGCAGGCCATACGCCACCAAGGGCAGGCACATGCAGCAAAGCTTGCCAAAATTGATCCCCACTGAAGGCCAAAACAGAAAAGAAGGACCTGCAAACACCCTGGAATGGAGACAACATCATAGGAATTGCAATTGGAGGAGAAAAAAAGAAAATTTGGGAAATTTAGTGACTCTAAGAAAATGGCCTGGCAGTATATCATGTGCAGTGCAAAGGACCAAAGATGCCAAAACTAAGCTCACAGATGTTGCAAAAGCAGGGGAAAAAGTCAAGGAGGAAGACAGAACTTAGGGGGCAAGATATGAGGGACATGGCATGAACACTTGAGAAAACAACCAAAAAAAGAAAAAAATCTTTCCCAAAGTCAAAGCCATCAAAAGGCATGGCCTGCCATCAAGTGCAGGGACATGCACCAAAGATTCCTCTATTGGTCCCCATTGAAATCGCAAGATTCCTTTTCCCTTCCCGAAAGGAAATTTCATTTCCTTTTGGGAAGGGAAAAGGAATCTTGCGGATCCCAAAAGAAAGGCTTACAAACACTCTGGAAAGGAGATAGGATCAAATGAAATGCAATTGAAAAAAGCAGAAAATCGGGAATTTTAGTCTCTTAAAAAATAGGCTGTGAGGAAATCAGCTGCATTGCAAAGGAACAAAAGGTGCCAAAACTCAGCTCACAGATGTTGCAAAAGCAGGGGAAAAAGTCAAGGAGGAAGACACAACTTAGGGGGCAAGATATGAAGGACATGGCATGAATACTTAAAACAAACAAAAAAAAAAAAAAAGAAAAAATCTTTCCCAAAGTCAAAGCCATCAAAATGCAGGCAGGCCATACGCCACCAAGGGCAGGCACATGCAGCAAAGCTTGCCAAAATTGATCCCCACTGAAGGCCAAAACAGAAAAGAAGGACCTACAAACACGCTGGAAAGGAGTCAACATCAAAGGAATTGCAATTGGAGGAGAAAAAAAGAAAATTTGGGAAATTTAGTGACTCTAAGAAAATGGCCTGGCAGTATATCATGTGCAGTGCAAAGGACCAAAGATGCCAAAACTAAGCTCACAGATGTTGCAAAAGCAGGGGAAAAAGTCAAGGAGGAAGACACAACTTAGGGGGCAAGATGTGAGGGACATGGCATGAATACTTAAAACAAAAAAGAAAAAAAAAAGAAAAAATCTTTCCCAAAGTCAAAGCCATCAAAATGCAGGCAGGCCATACGCCACCGAGGGCAGGCACATGCAGCAAAGCTTGCCAAAATTGATCCCCACTGAAGGCCAAAACAGAAAAGAAGGACCTACAAACACGCTGGAATGGAGACAACATCAAAGGAATTGCAATTGCAGGAGAAAAATGAAAATTTGGGAAATTTAGTGACTCTAAGAAAATGGTCTGGCAGTATATCATGTGCAGTGCAAAGGACCAAAGATGCCAAAACTAAGCTCACAGATGTTGCAAAAGCAGGGGAAAAAGTCAAGGAGGAAGACAGAACTTAGGGGGCAAGATATGAGGGACATGGCATGAACACTTCAGAAAACAACCAAAAAAAGAAAAAAATCTTTCCCAAAGTCAAAGCCATCAAAAGGCATGGCCTGCCATCAAGTGCAGGGACATGCACCAAAGATTCCTCTATTGGTCCCCATTGAAATCGCAAGATTCCTTTTCCCTTCCCGAAAGGAAATGAAATTTCCTTTTGGGAAGGGAAAAGGAATCTTGCGAATCCCAAAAGAAAGGCTTAAAAACACTCTGGAAAGGAGATAGGATCAAATGAAATGCAATTGAAAAAAGCAGAAAATCGGGAATTTTAGTCTCTTAAAAAATAGGCTGTAAAAAATAGGCTGTGAGGAAATCAGCTGCATTGCAAAGGACCAAAAGGTGCCAAAACTAAGCTCACAGATGTTGCAAAAGCAGGGGAAAAAGTCAAGGAGGGAGACACAACTTAGGGGGCAAGATATGAGGGACATGGCATGAATACTTAAAATAATAACAAAAAAAAAAAGAAAAAATCTTTCCCAAAGTCAAAGCCATCAAAATGGAGGCAGGCCATACGCCAGCAAGGGCAGGCACATGCAGCAAAGCTTGCCAAAATTGATCCCCACTGAAGGCCAAAACAGAAAAGAAGGACTTGCAAACACGCTGGAATGGAGACAACATCAAAGGAATTGCAATTGGAGGAGAAAAAAAGAAAATTTGGGAAATTTAGTGACTCTTAGAAAATGGCCCGGGATTTTATCAGGTGCATTGCAAAGGACCAAAAGGTGCCAAAACTCAGCTCACAGATGTTGCAAAAGCAGGGGAAAAAGTCAAGGAGGAAGACACAACTTAGGGGGCAAGATATGAAGGATATGGCATGAATACTTAAAACAAACAAAAAAAAAAAAAAAGAAAAAATATTTCCCAAAGTCAAAGCCATCAAAATGCAGGCAGGCCATACGCCACCAAGGGCAGGCACATGCAGCAAAGCTTGCCAAAATTGATCCCCACTGAAGGCCAAAACAGAAAAGAAGGACCTACAAACACACTGGAAAGGAGTCAACATCAAAGGAATTGCAATTGGAGGAGAAAAAAAGAAAATTTGGGAAATTTAGTGACTCTAAGAAAATGGCCTGGCAGTATATCATGTGCAGTGCAAAGGACCAAAGATGCCAAAACTAAGCTCACAGATGTTGCAAAAGCAGGGGAAAAAGTCAAGGAGGAAGACACAACTTAGGGGGAAAGATGTGAGGGACATGGCATGAATACTTAAAACAAAAAAGAAAAAAAAAAAGAAAAAATCTTTCCCAAAGTCAAAGCCATCAAAATGCAGGCAGGCCATACGCCACCGACGGAAGCACATGCAGCAAAGCTTGCCAAAATTGATCCCCACTGAAGGCCAAAACAGAAAAGAAGGACCTACAAACACGCTGGAAAATAGTCAACATCAAAGGAATTGCAATTGGAGGAGAAAAAAAGAAAATTTGGGAAATTTAGTGACTCTAAGAAAATGGCCTGGCAGTATATCATGTGCAGTGCAAAGGACCAAAGATGCCAAAACTAAGCTCACAGATGTTGCAAAAGCAGGGGAAAAAGTCAAGGAGGAAGACAGAACTTAGGGGGCAAGATGTGAGGGACATGGCATGAATACTTAAAACAAAAAAGAAAAAAAAAAGAACAAATCTTTCCCAAAGTCAAAGCCATCAAAATGCAGGCAGGCCATACGCCACCAAGGGCAGGCAGATGCAGCAAAGCTTGCCAAAATTGATCCCCACTGAAGGCCAAAACAGAAAAGAAGGACCTACAAACACGCTGGAAAGGAGTCAATATCAAAGGAATTGCAATTGGAGGAGAAAAAAAGAAAATTTGGGAAATTTAGAGATTATAAGAAAATGGCCTGGGTTTATATCAGGTGCAGTGCAAAGGACCAAAAGGTGCCAAAACTAAGCTCACAGATGTTGCAAAAGCAGGGGAAAAAGTCAAGGAGGAAGACACAACTTAGGGAGCAGATGTGAGGGACATGGCATGAACACTTAAAATAATAAAAAAAAAAAAAAAGAAAAAATCTTTCCCAAAGTCAAAGCCATCAAAATGCAGGCAGGCCATACGCCAGCAAGTGCAGGCACATGCAGCAAAGCTTGCCAAAATTGATCCCCACTGAAGGCCAAAACAGCAAAGAAGGACCTACAAACACGCTGGAATGGAGACAACATCAAAGGAATTGCAATTGCAGGAGAAAAATGAAAATTTGGGAAATTTAGTGACTCTTAGAAAATGGCCCGTGGTTTTATCAGGTGCAGTGCAAAGGACCAAAAGATGCCAAAACTAAGCTCACAGATGTTGCAAAAGCAGGGGAAAAACTCAAGGAGGAAGACACAACTTAGGGGGCCAGATATGAGGGACATGGCATGAATACTTAAAATAATAAAAAAAAGATAGAAAAAATCTTTCCCAAAGTCAAAGCCATCAAAAGGCATGGCCTGCCATCAAGTGCAGGGACATGCACCAAAGATTCCTCTATTGGTCCCCATTGAAATCGCAAGATTCCTTTTCCCTTCCCAAAAGGAAATGAAATTTCCTTTCGGGAATGGAAAAGGGATCTTGCGGATCCCAAAAGAAAGGCTTACAAACACTCTGGAAAAGAGATAGGTTCAAATGAAATGCAATTGTAAAAAGCAGAAAATCGGGACTTATCGTCTCTTCAAAAAATAGGCTGTGAGGAAATCAGCTGCATTGCAAAGGACCAAAAGGTGCCAAAACTAAGCTCACAGATGTTGCAAAAGCAGGGGAAAAATTCAAGGAGGAAGACACAACTCAGGGGGCAAGATATGAGGGACATGGCATGAATACTTAAAATAATAAAAAAAAAAAAAAAGAAAAAATCTTTCCCAAAGTCAAAGCCATCAAAATGCAGGCAGGCCATACGCCACCAAGGGCAGGCACATGCAGCAAAGCTTGCCAAAATTGATCCCCACTGAAGGCCAAAACAGAAAAGAAGGACCTACAAACACGCTGGAAAGGAGTCAACATCAAAGGAATTGCAATTGGAGGAGAAAAAAAGAAAATTTGGGAAATTTAGTGACTCTAAGAAAATGGCCTGGCAGTATATCATGTGCAGTGCAAAGGACCAAAGATGCCAAAACTAAGCTCACAGATGTTGCAAAAGCAGGGGAAAAAGTCAAGGAGGAAGACACAACTTAGGGGGCAAGATGTGAGGGACATGGCATGAATACTTAAAACAAAAAAGAAAAAAAAAAGAAAAAATCTTTCCCAAAGTCAAAGCCATCAAAATGCAGGCAGGCCATACGCCACCAAGGGCAGGCACATGCAGCAAAGCTTGCCAAAATTGATCCCCACTGAAGGCCAAAACAGAAAAGAAGGACCTACAAACATGCTGGAAAGGAGTCAATATCAAAGGAATTGCAATTGGAGGAGAAAAAAAGAAAATTTGGGAAATTTAGAGACTATAAGAAAATGGCCTGGGTTTATATCAGGTGCAGTGCAAAGGACCAAAAGGTGCCAAAACTAAGCTCACAGATGTTGCAAAAGCAGGGGAAAAAGTCAAGGAGGAAGACACAACTTAGGGGGCAAGATGTGAGGGACATGGCATGAACAGTTAAAATAATAAAAAAAAAAAAAAGAAAAAATCTTTCCCAAAGTCAAAGCCATCAAAATGCAGGCAGGCCATACGCCAGCAAGTGCAGGCACATGCAGCAAAGCTTGCCAAAATTGATCCCCACTGAAGGCCAAAACAGAAAAGAAGGACCTACAAACACGCTGGAATGGAGACAACATCAAAGGAATTGCAATTGCAGGAGAAAAATGAAAATTTGGGAAATTTAGTGACTCTAAGAAAATGGCCTGGCAGTATATCATGTGCAGTGCAAAGGACCAAAGATGCCAAAACTAAGCTCACAGATGTTGCAAAATCAGGGGAAAAAGTCAAGGAGGAAGACAGAACTTAGGGGGCGAGATATGAGGGACATGGCATGAACACTTCAGAAAACAACCAAAAAAAGAAAAAAATCTTTCCCAAAGTCAAAGCCATCAAAAGGCATGGCCTGCCATCAAGTGCAGGGACATGCACCAAAGATTCCTCTATTGGTCCCCATTGAAATCGCAAGATTCCTTTTCCCTTCACGAAAGGAAATTTCATTTCCTTTCAGGAAGGGAGAAGGAATCTTGCGGATCCCAAAAGAAAGGCTTAAAAACACTCTGGAAAGGAGATAGGATCAAATGAAATGCAATTGAAAAAAGCAGAAAATCGGGAATTTTAGTCTCTTAAAAAATAGGCTGTGAGGAAATCAGCTGCATTGCAAAGGACCAAAAGGTGCCAAAACTAAGCTCACAGATGTTGCAAAAGCAGGGGAAAAAGTCAAGGAGGGAGACACAACTTAGGGGGCAAGATATGAGGGACATGGCATGAATACTTAAAATAATAACAAAAAAAAAAAAGAAAAAATCTTTCCCAAAGTCAAAGCCATCAAAATGGAGGCAGGCCATACGCCAGCAAGGGCAGGCACATGCAGCAAAGCTTGCCAAAATTGATCCCCACTGAAGGCCAAAACAGAAAAGAAGGACTTGCAAACACGCTGGAATGGAGACAACATCAAAGGAATTGCAATTGGAGGAGAAAAAAAGAAAATTTGGGAAATTTAGTGACTCTTAGAAAATGGCCCGGGATTTTATCAGGTGCATTGCAAAGGACCAAAAGGTGCCAAAACTCAGCTCACAGATGTTGCAAAAGCAGGGGAAAAAGTCAAGGAGGAAGACACAACTTACGGGGCAAGATATGAAGGACATGGCATGAATACTTAAAACAAACAAAAAAAAAAAAAAAAGAAAAAATTTTTCCCAAAATCAAAGCCATCAAAATGCAGGCAGGCCATACGCCACCAAGGGCAGGCACATGCAGCAAAGCTTGCCAAAATTGATCCCCACTGAAGGCCAAAACAGAAAAGAAGGACCTACAAACACGCTGGAAAGGAGTCAACATCAAAGGAATTGCAATTGGAGGAGAAAAAAAGAAAATTTGGGAAATTTAGTGACTCTAAGAAAATGGCCTGGCAGTATATCATGTGCAGTGCAAAGGACCAAAGATGCCAAAACTAAGCTCACAGATGTTGCAAAAGCAGGGGAAAAAGTCAAGGAGGAAGACACAACTTAGGGGGCAAGATGTGAGGGACATGGCATGAATACTTAAAACAAAAAAGAAAAAAAAAAGAAAAAATCTTTCCCAAAGTCAAAGCCATCAAAATGCAGGCAGGCCATACGCCACCGAGGGCAGGCACATGCAGCAAAGCTTGCCAAAATTGATCCCCACTGAAGGCCAAAACAGAAAAGAAGGACCTACAAACACGCTGGAAAGGAGTCAACATCAAAGGAATTGCAATTGGAGGAGAAAAAAAGAAAATTTGGGAAATTTAGTGACTCTAAGAAAATGGCCTGGCAGTATATCATGTGCAGTGCAAAGGACCAAAGATGCCAAAACTAAGCTCACAGATGTTGCAAAAGCAGGGGAAAAAGTAAAGGAGGAAGAGAGAACTTAGGGGGCAAGATGTGAGGGACATGGCATGAATACTTAAAACAAAAAAGAAAAAAAAAAGAAAAAATCTTTCCCAAAGTCAAAGCCATCAAAATGCAGGCAGGCCATACGCCACCGAGGGCAGGCACATGCAGCAAAACTTGCCAAAATTGATCCCCACTGAAGGCCAAAACAGAAAAGAAGGACCTACAAACACGCTGGAAAATAGTGAACATCAAAGGAATTGTAATTGGAGGAGAAAAAAAGAAAATTTGGGAAATTTAGTGACTCTAAGAAAATGGCCTGGCAGTATATCATGTGCAGTGCAAAGGACCAAAGATGCCAAAACTAAGCTCACAGATGTTGCAAAAGCAGGGGAAAAAGTCAAGGAGGAAGACAGAACTTAGGGGGCAAGATGTGAGGGACATGGCATGAATACTTAAAACAAAAAAGAAAAAAAATAGAAAAAATCTTTCCCAAAGTCAAAGCCATCAAAATGCAGGCAGGCCATACGCCACCGAGGGCAGGCACATGCAGCAAAGCTTGCCAAAATTGATCCCCACTGAAGGCCTAAACAGAAAAGAAGGACCTACAAACACGCTGGAAAGGAGTCAATATCAAAGGAATTGCAATTGGAGGAGAAAAAAAGAAAATTTGGGAAATTTAGAGACTATAAGAAAATGGCCTGGGTTTATATCAGGTGCAGTGCAAAGGACCAAAAGGTGCCAAAACTAAGCTCACAGATGTTGCAAAAGCAGGGGAAAAAGTCAAGGAGGAAGACACAACTTAGGGAGCAAGATGTGAGGGACATGGTATGAACAGTTAAAATAATAAAAAAAAAAAAAAGAAAAAATCTTTCCCAAAGTCAAAGCCATCAAAATGCAGGCAGGCCATACGCCAGCAAGGGCAGGCACATGCAGCAAAGCTTGCCAAAATTGATCCCCACTGAAGGCCAAAACAGAAAAGAAGGACCTACAAACACGCTGGAATGGAGACAACATCAAAGGAATTGCAATTGCAGGAGAAAAATGAAAATTTGGGAAATTTAGTGACTCTAAGAAAATGGCCTGGCAGTATATCATGTGCAGTGCAAAGGACCAAAGATGCCAAAACTAAGCTCACAGATGTTGCAAAAGCAGGGGAAAAAGTCAAGGAGGAAGACAGAACTTAGGGGGCAAGATATGAGGGACATGGCATGAACACTTCAGAAAACAACCAAAAAAAGAAAAAAATCTTTCCCAAAGTCAAAGCCATCAAAAGGCATGGCCTGCCATCAAGTGCAGGGACATGCACCAAAGATTCCTCTATTGGTCCCCATTGAAATCGCAAGATTCCTTTTCCATTCCTGAAAGGAAATGAAATTTCCTTTTGGGAAGGGAAAAGGAATCTTGCGAATCCCAAAAGAAAGGCTTAAAAACACTCTGGAAAGGAGATAGGATCAAATGAAATGCAATGGAAAAAAGCAGAAAATCGGGAATTTTAGTCTCTTAAAAAATAGGCTGTGAGGAAATCAGCTGCATTGCAAAGGACCAAAAGGTGCCAAAACTAAGCTCACAGATGTTGCAAAAGCAGGGGAAAAAGTCAAGGAGGGAGACACAACTTAGGGGGCAAGATATGAGGGACATGGCATGAATACTTAAAATAATAACAAAAAAAAAAAAAAAATCTTTCCCAAAGTCAAAGCCATCAAAATGCAGGCAGGCCATACGCCAGCAAGGGCAGGCACATGCAGCAAAGCTTGCCAAAATTGATCCCCACTGAAGGCCAAAACAGAAAAGAAGGACTTGCAAACACGCTGGAATGGAGACAACATCAAAGGAATTGCAATTGGAGGAGAAAAAAAGAAAATTTGGGAAATTTAGTGACTCTTAGAAAATGGCCCGGGATTTTATCAGGTGCATTGCAAAGGACCAAAAGGTGCCAAAACTCAGCTCACAGATGTTGCAAAAGCAGGGGAAAAAGTCAAGGAGGAAGACACATCTTAGGGGGCAAGATATGAAGGATATGGCATGAATATTTAAAACAAACAAAAAAAAAAAAAAAAAGAAAAAATATTTCCCAAATTCAAAGCCATCAAAATGCAGGCAGGCCATACGCCACCAAGGGCAGGCACATGCAGCAAAGCTTGCCAAAATTGATCCCCACTGAAGGCCAAAACAGAAAAGAAGGACCTACAAACACGCTGGAAAGGAGTCAACATCAAAGGAATTGCAATTGGAGGAGAAAAAAAGAAAATTTGGGAAATTTAGTGACTCTAAGAGAATGGCCTGGCAGTATATCATGTGCAGTGCAAAGGACCAAAGATGCCAAAACTAAGCTCACAGATGTTGCAAAAGCAGGGGAAAAATTCAAGGAGGAAGACAGAACTTAGGGGGCAAGATGTGAGGGACATGGCATGAATACTTAAAACAAAAAAGAAAAAAAAAAGAACAAATCTTTCCCAAAGTCAAAGCCATCAAAATGCAGGCAGGCCATACGCCACCAAGGGCAGGCAGATGCAGCAAAGCTTGCCAAAATTGATCCCCACTGAAGGCCAAAACAGAAAAGAAGGACCTACAAACACGCTGGAAAGGAGTCAATATCAAAGGAATTGCAATTGGAGGAGAAAAAAAGAAAATTTGGGAAATTTAGAGATTATAAGAAAATGGCCTGGGTTTATATCAGGTGCAGTGCAAAGGACCAAAAGGTGCCAAAACTAAGCTCACAGATGTTGCAAAAGCAGGGGAAAAAGTCTAGGAGGAAGACACAACTTAGGGAGCAAGATGTGAGGGACATGGCATGAACAGTTAAAATAATAAAAAAAAAAAAAAGAAAAAATCTTTCCCAAAGTCAAAGCCATCAAAATGCAGGCAGGCCATACGCCAGCAAGTGCAGGCACATGCAGCAAAGCTTGCCAAAATTGATCCCCACTGAAGGCCAAAACAGAAAAGAAGGACCTACAAACACGCTGGAATGGAGACAACATCAAAAGAATTGCAATTGCAGGAGAAAAATGAAAATTTGGGAAATTTAGTGACTCTTAGAAAATGGCCCGTGGTTTTATCAGGTGCAGTGCAAAGGACCAAAGATGCCAAAACTAAGCTCACAGATGTTGCAAAAGCAGGGGAAAAAGTCAAGGAGGAAGACACAACTTAGGGGGCCAGATATGAGGGACATGGCATGAATACTTAAAAAAATAAAAAAAAGATAGAAAAAATCTTTCCCAAAGTCAAAGCCATCAAAAGGCATGGCCTGCCATCAAGTGCAGGGACATGCACCAAAGATTCCTCTATTGGTCCCCATTGAAATCGCAAGATTCCTTTTCCTTTCCCGAAAGGAAATGAAATTTCCTTTCGGGAATGGAAAGGGATCTTGCGGATCCCAAAAGAAAGGCTTACAAACACTCTGGAAAAGAGATAGGTTCAAATGAAATGCAATTGAAAAAAGCAGAAAATTGGGACTTATCGTCTCTTCAAAAAATAGGCTGTGAGGAAATCAGCTGCATTGCAAAGGACCAAAAGATGCCAAAACTAAGCTCACAGATGTTGCAAAAGCAGGGGAAAAATTCAAGGAGGAAGACACAACTCAGGGGGCAAGATATGAGGGACATGGCATGAATAGTTAAAATAATAAAAAAAAAAAAAAAGAAAAAATCTTTCCCAAAGTCAAAGCCATCAAAATGCAGGCAGGCCATACGCCAGCAAGGGCAGGCACATGCAGCAAAGCTTGCCAAAATTGATCCCCACTGAAGGCCAAAACAGAAAAGAAGGACCTACAAACACGCTGGAAAGGAGTCAACATCAAAGGAATTGCAATTGGAGGAGAAAAAAAGAAAATTTGGGAAATTTAGTGACTCTAAGAAAATGGCCTGGCAGTATATCATGTGCAGTGCAAAGGACCAAAGATGCCAAAACTAAGCTCACAGATGTTGCAAAAGCAGGGGAAAAAGTCAAGGAGGAAGACAGAACTTAGGGGGCAAGATGTGAGGGACATGGCATGAATACTTAAAACAAAAAAGAAAAAAAATAGAAAAAATCTTTCCCAAAGTCAAAGCCATCAAAATGCAGGCAGGCCATACGCCACCAAGGGCAGGCACATGCAGCAAAGCTTGCCAAAATTGATCCCCACTGAAGGCCTAAACAGAAAAGAAGGACCTACAAACACGCTGGAAAGGAGTCAATATCAAAGGAATTGCAATTGGAGGAGAAAAAAAGAAAATTTGGGAAATTTAGAGACTATAAGAAAATGGCCTGGGTTTATATCAGGTGCAGTGCAAAGGACCAAAAGGTGCCAAAACTAAGCTCACAGATGTTGCAAAAGCAGGGGAAAAAGTCAAGGAGGAAGACACAACTTAGGGAGCAAGATGTGAGGGACATGGCATGAACAGTTAAAATAATAAAAAAAAAAAAAAGAAAAAATCTTTCCCAAAGTCAAAGCCATCAAAATGCAGGCAGGCCATACGCCAGCAAGTGCAGGCACATGCAGCAAAGCTTGCCAAAATTGATCCCCACTGAAGGCCAAAACAGAAAAGAAGGACCTACAAACACGCTGGAATGGAGACAACATCAAAGGAATTGCAATTGCAGGAGAAAAATGAAAATTTGGGAAATTTAGTGACTCTTAGAAAATGGCCCGTGGTTTTATCAGGTGCAGTGCAAAGGACCAAAAGATGCCAAAACTAAGCTCACAGATGTTGCAAAAGCAGGGGAAAAAGTCAAGGAGGAAGACACAACTTAGGGGGCAAGATATGAGGGACATGGCATGAATACTTAAAAAAATAAAAAAAAGATAGAAAAAATCTTTCCCAAAGTCAAAGCCATCAAAAGGCATGGCCTGCCATCAAGTGCAGGGACATGCACCAAAGATTCCTCTATTGGTCCCCATTGAAATCGCAAGATTCCTTTTCCCTTCCCGAAAGGAAATGAAATTTCCTTTCGGGAATGGAAAGGGATCTTGCGGATCCCAAAAGAAAGGGTTACAAACACTCTGGAAAAGAGATAGGTTCAAATGAAATGCAATTGAAAAAAGCAGAAAATTGGGACTTATCGTCTCTTCAAAAAATAGGCTGTGAGGAAATCAGCTGCATTGCAAAGGACCAAAAGATGCCAAAACTAAGCTCACAGATGTTGCAAAAGCAGGGGAAAAATTCAAGGAGGAAGACACAACTCAGGGGGCAAGATATGAGGGACATGGCATGAATAGTTAAAATAATATAAAAAAAAAAAAAAGAAAAAATCTTTCCCAAAGTCAAAGCCATCAAAATGCAGGCAGGCCATACGCCACCAAGGGCAGGCACATGCAGCAAAGCTTGCCAAAATTGATCCCCACTGAAGGCCAAAACAGAAAAGAAGGACCTACAAACACGCTGGAAAGGAGTCAACATCAAAGGAATTGCAATTGGAGGAGAAAAAAAGAAAATTTGGGAAATTTAGTGACTCTAAGAAAATGGCCTGGCAGTATATCATGTGCAGTGCAAAGGACCAAAGATGCCAAAACTAAGCTCACAGATGTTGCAAAAGCAGGGGAAAAAGTCAAGGAGGAAGACAGAACTTAGGGGACAAGATGTGAGGGACATGGCATGAATACTTAAAACAAAAAAGAAAAAAAATAGAAAAAATCTTTCCCAAAGTCAAAGCCATCAAAATGCAGGCAGGCCATACGCCACCGAGGGCAGGCACATGCAGCAAAGCTTGCCAAAATTGATCCCCACTGAAGGACAAAACAGAAAAGAAGGACCTACAAACACGCTGGAAAATAGTCAACATCAAAGGAATTGTAATTGGAGGAGAAAAAAAGAAAATTTGGGAAATTTAGTGACTCTAAGAAAATGGCCTGGGTTTATATCAGGCGCAGTGCAAAGGACCAAAGATGCCAAAACTAAGCTCACAGATGTTGCAAAAGCAGGGGAAAAAGTCAAGGAGGAAGACAGAACTTAGGGGGCAAGATGTGAGGGACATGGCATGAATACTTAAAACAAAAAAGAAAAAAAATAGAAAAAATCTTTCCCAAAGTCAAAGCCATCAAAATGCAGGCAGGCCATACGCCACCGAGGGCAGGCACATGCAGCAAAGCTTGCCAAAATTGATCCCCACTGAAGGCCTAAACAGAAAAGAAGGACCTACAAACACGCTGGAAAGGAGTCAATATCAAAGGAATTGCAATTGGAGGAGAAAAAAAGAAAATTTGGGAAATTTAGAGACTATAAGAAAATGGCCTGGGTTTATATCAGGTGCAGTGCAAAGGACCAAAAGGTGCCAAAACTAAGCTCACAGATGTTGCAAAAGCAGGGGAAAAAGTCAAGGAGGAAGACACAACTTAGGGAGCAAGATGTGAGGGACATGGCATGAACAGTTAAAATAATAAAAAAAAAAAAAAAAGAAAAAATCTTTCCCAAAGTCAAAGCCATCAAAATGCAGGCAGGCCATACGCCAGCAAGTGCAGGCACATGCAGCAAAGCTTGCCAAAATTGATCCCCACTGAAGGCCAAAACAGAAAAGAAGGACCTACAAACACGCTGGAATGGAGACAACATCAAAGGAATTGCAATTGGAGGAGAAAAATGAAAATTTGGGAAATTTAGTGACTCTAAGAAAATGGCCTGGCAGTATATCATGTGCAGTGCAAAGGACCAAAGATGCCAAAACTAAGCTCACAGATGTTGCAAAAGCAGGGGAAAAAGTCAAGGAGGAAGACAGAACTTAGGGGGCAAGATATGAGGGACATGGCATGAACACTTCAGAAAACAACCAAAAAAAGAAAAAAATCTTTCCTAAAGTCAAAGCCATCAAAAGGCATGGCCTGCCATCAAGTGCAGGGACATGCACCAAAGATTCCTCTATTGGTCCCCATTGAAATCGCAAGATTCCTTTTCCCTTCCCGAAAGGAAATGAAATTTCCTTTTGGGAAGGGAAAAGGAATCTTGCGAATCCCAAAAGAAAGGCTTAAAAACACTCTGGAAAGGAGATAGGATCAAATGTAATGCAATTGAAAAAAGCAGAAAATCGGGAATTTTAGTCTCTTAAAAAATAGGCTGTGAGGAAATCAGCTGCATTGCAAAGGAACAAAAGGTGCCAAAACTAAGCTCACAGATGTTGCAAAAGCAGGGGAAAAAGTCAAGGAGGGAGACACAACTTAGGGGGCAAGATATGAGGGACATGGCATGAATACTTAAAATAATAACAAAAAAAAAAAAAAAAATCTTTCCCAAAGTCAAAGCCATCAAAATGCAGGCAGGCCATACGCCAGCAAGGGCAGGCACATGCAGCAAAGCTTGCCAAAATTGATCCCCACTGAAGGCCAAAACAGAAAAGAAGGACTTGCAAACACGCTGGAATGGAGACAACATCAAAGGAATTGCAATTGGAGGAGAAAAAAAGAAAATTTGGGAAATTTAGTGACTCTAAGAAAATGGCCTGGCAGTATATCATGTGCAGTGCAAAGGACCAAAGATGCCAAAACTAAGCTCACAGATGTTGCAAAAGCAGGGGAAAAAGTCAAGGAGGAAGACAGAACTTAGGGGGCAAGATGTGAGGGACATGGCATGAATACTTAAAACAAAAAAGAAAAAAAAAAGAAAAAATCTTTCCCAAAGTCAAAGCCATCAAAATGCAGGCAGGCCATACGCCACCGAGGGAAGCACATGCAGCAAAGCTTGCCAAAATTGATCCCCACTGAAGGCCAAAACAGAAAAGAAGGACCTACAAACACGCTGGAATGGAGACAACATCAAAGGAATTGCAATTGCAGGAGAAAAATGAAAATTTGGGAAATTTAGTGACTCTTAGAAAATGGCCCGTGGTTTTATCAGGTGCAGTGCAAAGGACCAAAAGATGCCAAAACTAAGCTCACAGATGTTGCAAAAGCAGGGGAAAAAGTCAAGGAGGAAGACACAACTTAGGGGGCCAGATATGAGGGACATGGCATGAATACTTAAAATAATAAAAAAAAGATAGAAAAAATCTTTCCCAAAGTCAAAGCCATCAAAAGGCATGGCCTGCCATCAAGTGCAGGGACATGCACCAAAGATTCCTCTATTGGTCCCCATTGAAATCGCAAGATTCCTTTTCCCTTCCTGAAAGGAAATGAAATTTCCTTTCGGGAATGGAAAGGGATCTTGCGGATCCCAAAAGAAAGGCTTACAAACACTCTGGAAAAGAGATAGGTTCAAATGAAATGCAATTGAAAAAAGCAGAAAATTGGGACTTATCGTCTCTTCAAAAAATAGGCTGTGAGGAAATCAGCTGCATTGCAAAGGACCAAAAGATGCCAAAACTAAGCTCACAGATGTTGCAAAAGCAGGGGAAAAATTCAAGGAGGAAGACACAACTCAGGGGGCAAGATATGAGGGACATGGCATGAATAGTTAAAATAATAAAAAAAAAAAAAAAGAAAAAATCTTTCCCAAAGTCAAAGCCATCAAAATGCAGGTAGGCCATACGCCACCAAGGGCAGGCACATGCAGCAAAGCTTGCCAAAATTGATCCCCACTGAAGGCCAAAACAGAAAAGAAGGACCTACAAACACGCTGGAATGGAGACAACATCAAAGGAATTGCAATTGGAGGAGAAAAAAAGAAAATTTGGGAAATTTAGTGACTCTTTAAAAATGGCCTGGCAGTATATCATGTGCAGTGCAAAGGACCACAGATGCCAAAACTAAGCTCACAGATGTTGCAAAAGCAGGGGGAAAAGTCAAGGAGGAAGATAGAACTTAGGGGGCAAGATATGAGGGACATGGCATGAACACTTCAGAAAACAACCAAAAAAAGAAAAAAATCTTTCCCAAAGTCAAAGCCATCAAAAGGCATGGCCTGCCATCAAGTGCAGGGACATGCACCAAAGATTCCTCTATTGGTCCCCATTGAAATCGCAAGATTCCTTTTCCCTTCCCGAAAGGAAATGAAATTTCCTTTTGGGAAGGGAAAAGGAATCTTGCGAATCCCAAAAGAAAGGCTTAAAAACACTCTGGAAAGGAGATAGGATCAAATGTAATGCAATTGAAAAAAGCAGAAAATCGGGAATTTTAGTCTCTTAAAAAATAGGCTGTGAGGAAATCAGCTGCATTGCAAAGGAACAAAAGGTGCCAAAACTAAGCTCACAGATGTTGCAAAAGCAGGGGAAAAAGTCAAGGAGGGAGACACAACTTAGGGGGCAAGATATGAGGGACATGGCATGAATACTTAAAATAATAACAAAAAAAAAAAAAAAATCTTTCCCAAAGTCAAAGCCATCAAAATGCAGGCAGGCCATACGCCAGCAAGGGCAGGCACATGCAGCAAAGCTTGCCAAAATTGATCCCCACTGAAGGCCAAAACAGAAAAGAAGGACTTGCAAACACGCTGGAATGGAGACAACATCAAAGGAATTGCAATTGGAGGAGAAAAAAAGAAAATTTGGGAAATTTAGTGACTCTAAGAAAATGGCCTGGCAGTATATCATGTGCAGTGCAAAGGACCAAAGATGCCAAAACTAAGCTCACAGATGTTGCAAAAGCAGGGGAAAAAGTCAAGGAGGAAGACAGAACTTAGGGGGCAAGATGTGAGGGACATGGCATGAATACTTAAAACAAAAAAGAAAAAAAAAAGAAAAAATCTTTCCCAAAGTCAAAGCCATCAAAATGCAGGCAGGCCATACGCCACCGAGGGAAGCACATGCAGCAAAGCTTGCCAAAATTGATCCCCACTGAAGGCCAAAACAGAAAAGAAGGACCTACAAACACGCTGGAATGGAGACAACATCAAAGGAATTGCAATTGCAGGAGAAAAATGAAAATTTGGGAAATTTAGTGACTCTTAGAAAATGGCCCGTGGTTTTATCAGGTGCAGTGCAAAGGACCAAAAGATGCCAAAACTAAGCTCACAGATGTTGCAAAAGCAGGGGAAAAAGTCAAGGAGGAAGACACAACTTAGGGGGCCAGATATGAGGGACATGGCATGAATACTTAAAATAATAAAAAAAAGATAGAAAAAATCTTTCCCAAAGTCAAAGCCATCAAAAGGCATGGCCTGCCATCAAGTGCAGGGACATGCACCAAAGATTCCTCTATTGGTCCCCATTGAAATCGCAAGATTCCTTTTCCCTTCCTGAAAGGAAATGAAATTTCCTTTCGGGAATGGAAAGGGATCTTGCGGATCCCAAAAGAAAGGCTTACAAACACTCTGGAAAAGAGATAGGTTCAAATGAAATGCAATTGAAAAAAGCAGAAAATTGGGACTTATCGTCTCTTCAAAAAATAGGCTGTGAGGAAATCAGCTGCATTGCAAAGGACCAAAAGATGCCAAAACTAAGCTCACAGATGTTGCAAAAGCAGGGGAAAAATTCAAGGAGGAAGACACAACTCAGGGGGCAAGATATGAGGGACATGGCATGAATAGTTAAAATAATAAAAAAAAAAAAAAAGAAAAAATCTTTCCCAAAGTCAAAGCCATCAAAATGCAGGTAGGCCATACGCCACCAAGGGCAGGCACATGCAGCAAAGCTTGCCAAAATTGATCCCCACTGAAGGCCAAAACAGAAAAGAAGGACCTACAAACACGCTGGAATGGAGACAACATCAAAGGAATTGCAATTGGAGGAGAAAAAAAGAAAATTTGGGAAATTTAGTGACTCTTTAAAAATGGCCTGGCAGTATATCATGTGCAGTGCAAAGGACCACAGATGCCAAAACTAAGCTCACAGATGTTGCAAAAGCAGGGGGAAAAGTCAAGGAGGAAGATAGAACTTAGGGGGCAAGATATGAGGGACATGGCATGAACACTTCAGAAAACAACCAAAAAAGAAAAAAATCTTTCCCAAAGTCAAAGCCATCAAAAGGCATGGCCTGCCATCAAGTGCAGGGACATGCACCAAAGATTCCTCTATTGGTCCCCATTGAAATCGCAAGATTCCTTTTCCCTTCCCGAAAGGAAATGAAATTTCCTTTCGGGAAGGGAAAAGGAATCTTGCGAATCCCAAAAGAAAGGCTTACAAACACTCTGGAAAGGAGATAGGATCAAATGAAATGCAATTGAAAAAAGCAGAAAATCGGGAATTTTAGTCTCTTAAAAAAAAAGCTGTGAGGAAATCAGCTGCATTGCAAAGGACCAAAAGGTGCCAAAACTAAGCTCACAGATGTTGCAAAAGCAGGGGAAAAAGTCAAGGAGGAAGACACAACTTAGGGGGCAAGATGTGAGGGATATGGCATGAATACTTAAAATAAAAAAGAAAAAAAAAAAGAAAAAATCTTTCCCAAAGTCAAAGCCATCAAAATGCAGGCAGGCCATACGCCACCAAGGGCAGGCACATGCAGCAAAGCTTGCCAAAATTGATCCCCACTGAAGGCAAAACAGAAAAGAAGGACCTACAAACACGCTGGAAAGGAGTCAACATCAAAGTAATTGCAATAGGGGGAGAAAAATAGAAAATTTGGGAAATTTAGTGAGTCTAAGAAAATGGCCTGGCAGTATATCATGTGCAGTGCAAAGGACCAAAAGATGCCAAAACTAAGCTCACAGATGTTGCAAAAGCAGGGGAAAAAGTCAAGGAGGAAGACAGAACTTAGGGGTCAAGATGTGAGGGACATGGCATGAATACTTAAAACAAAAAAGAAAAAAAAAAGAAAAAATCTTTCCCAAAGTCAAAGCTATCAAAATGCAGGCAGGCCATACGCCAGCAAGTGCAGGCACATGCAGCAAAGCTTGCCAAAATTGATCCCCACTGAAGGCCAAAACAGAAAAGAAGGACCTACAAACACGCTCGAAAGGAGTCAACATCAAAGGAATTGCAATTGGAGGAGAAAAAAAGAAAATTTGGGAAATTTAGTGACTCTAAGAAAATGGCCTGGGTTTATATCAGGTGCAGTGCAAAGGACCAAAAGGTGCCAAAACTAAGCTCACAGATGTTGCAAAATCAGGGAAAAAGTCAAGGAGGAAGACACAACTTAGGGAGCAAGATGTGAGGGACATAGCA
Source organism: Artemisiospiza belli (assembly GCA_021963965.1). Lineage (NCBI taxonomy): Eukaryota > Metazoa > Chordata > Aves > Passeriformes > Passerellidae > Artemisiospiza > Artemisiospiza belli. Next base: position 101,767 of record JAKDEW010000848.1, read on the forward strand.
TGAATACTTAAAACAAAAAAGAAAAAAATAAGAAAAAATCTTTCCCAAAGTCAAAGCCATCAAAATGCAGGCAGGCCATACGCCAGCAAGTGCAGGCACATGCAGCAAAGCTTGCCAAAATTGATCCCCACTGAAGGCCAAAACAGAAAAAAAGGACCTACAAACACGCTGGAAAGGAGACAACATCAAAGGAATTGCAATTGCAGGAGAGAAATGAAAATTTGGTAAATTTAGTGACTCTAAGAAAATGGCCTGGGGTTTTATCAGGTGCAGTGCAAAGGACCAAAAGGTGCCAAAACTAAGCTCACAGATGTTGCAAAAGCAGGGGAAAAAGTCAAGGAGGAAGACACAACTTAGGGGGCAAGATATGAGGGACATGGCATGAATACTTAAAATATTAAAAAAAAAAATAGAAAAATCTTTCCCAAAGTCAAAGCCATCAAAATGCAGGCAGGCCATACGCCACCGAGGGCAGGCACCTGCAGCAAAGCTTGCCAAAATTCATCCCCACTGAAGGCCAAAACAGAAAACAAGGACCTACAAACACACTGGAATGGAGACAACATCAAAGGAATTGCAATTGGAGGAGAAAAAAAGAAAATTTGGGAAATTTAGTGACTCTAAGAAAATGGCCTGGGGTTTTATCAGGTTCAGTGCAAAGGACCAAAAGGTGCCAAAACTCAGCTCACAGATGTTGCAAAAGCAGGGGAAAAAGTCAAGGAGGAAGACAGAACTTAGGGGGCAAGATATGAGGGACATGGCATGAACACTTCAGAAAACAACCAAAAAAAGAAAAAAATCTTTCCCAAAGTCAAAGCCATCAAAAGGCATGGCCTGCCATCAAGAGCAGGGACATGCACCAAAGATTCCTCTATTGGTCCCCATTGAAATCGCAAGATTCCTTTTCCCTTCCCGAAAGGAAATTTCATTTCCTTTCAGGAAGGGAGAAGGAATCTTGCGGATCCCAAAAGAAAGGCTTACAAACACTCAGGAAATGAGATAGGTTCAAATGAAATGCAATTGAAAAAAGCAGAAAATCGGGACTTATCGTCTCTTCAAATAATAGGCTGTGAGGAAATCAGCTGCATTGCAAAGGACGAAAAGGTGCCAAAACTAAGCTCACAGATGTTGCAAAAGCAGGGGAAAATGTCAAGGAGGAAGACACAACTTAGGGGGCAAGATATGAGGGACATGGCATGAATACTTAAAATAATAAAAAAAAAAATATAAAAAATCTTTCCCAAAGTCAAAGCCATCAATATGCAGGCAGGCCATACGCCAGCAAGTGCAGGCACATGCAGCAAAGCTTGCCAAAATTGATCCCCACTGAAGGCCAAAACATAAAAGAAGGACCTACAAACACGCTGGAATGGAGACAACATCAAAGGAATTGCAATTGGAGGAGAAAAAAAGAAAATTTGGGAAATTTAGTGACTCTAAGAAAATGGCCTGGCAGTATATCATGTGCAGTGCAAAGGACCAAAGATGCCAAAACTAAGCTCACAGATGTTGCAAAAGCAGGGGAAAAAGTCAAGGAGGAAGACACAACTTAGGGGGCAAGATGTGAGGGACATGGCATGAATACTTAAAATAATAAAAAAAAGAAAAGAAAAAATCTTTCCCAAAGTCAAAGCCATCAAAATGCAGGCAGGCCATACGCCACCAAGGGCAGGCACATGCAGCAAAGCTTGCCAAAATTGATCCCCACTGAAGGCCAAAACATAAAAGAAGGACCTACAAACACGCTGGAAAGGAGTCAACATCAAAGGAATTGCAATTGGAGGAGAAAAAAAAAAATTTTGGAAATTTAGTGACTCTAAGAAAATGGCCTGGGTTTATATCAGGTGCAGTGCAAAGGACCAAAAGATGCCAAAACTAAGCTCACAGATGTTACAAAAGCAGTGGAAAAAGTCAAGGAGGAAGACAGAACATAGGGGTCAAGATGTGAGGGACATGGCATGAATACTTAAAATAATAAAAAAAAAGAAAAAAGAAAAAAATCTTTCCCAAAGTCAAAGCCATCAAAATGCAGGCAGGCCATATGCCACCAAGGGCAGGCACATGCAGCAAAGCTTGCCAAAATTGATCCCCACTGAAGGCAAAACAGAAAAGAAGGACTTGGAAACACGCTGGAATGGAGACAACATCAAAGGAATTGCAATTGGAGGAGAAAAAAAGAAAATTTGGGAAATTTAGTGACTCTTAGAAAATGGCCCGGGATTTTATGAGGTGCAGTGCAAAGGACCAAAATGTGCCAAAACTAAGCTCACAGATGTTGCAAAACAGGGGAAAAAGTCAAGGAGGAAGACACAACTTAGGGGGCAAGATATGAAGGACATGGCATGAATACTTAAAACAAACAAAAAAAAAAAATAGAAAAAATATTTTCCAGTGCCAAAGCCATCAAAATGCAGGCAGGCCATACGCCAGCAAGTGCAGGCACATGCAGCAAAGCTTGCCAAAATTGATCCCCACTGAAGGCCAAAACAGAAAAGAAGGACCTACAAACACGCTGGAATGGAGACAACATCAAAGGAATTGCAATTGCAGGAGAAAAATGAAAATTTGGGAAATTTAGTGACTCTTAGAAAATGGCCCGTGGTTTTATCAGGTGCAGTGCATAGGACCAAAAGGTGCCAAAACTAAGCTCACAGATGTTGCAAAAGCAGGGGAAAAAGTCAAGGAGGAAGACACAACTTAGGGGGCAAGATGTGAGGGACATGGCATTAATACTTACAATAATAAAAAAATGAAGAAGAAAAAATCTTTCCCAAAGTCAAAGCCATCAAAATGCAGGCAGGCCATACGCCACCAAGGGCAGGCACATGCAGCAAAGCTTGCCAAAATTGATCCCCACTGAAGGCAAAACAGAAAAGAAGGACCTACAAACACGCTGGAAAGGAGTCAACATCAAAGTAATTGCAATAGGGGGAGAAAAATAGAAAATTTGGGAAATTTAGTGACTCTAAGAAAATGGCCTGGCAGTATATCATGTGCAGTGCAAAGGACCAAAAGATGCCAAAACTAAGCTCACAGATGTTGCAAAAGCAGGGGAAAAAGTCAAGGAGGAAGACACAACTTAGGGAGCAAGATGTGAGGGACATGGCATGAATACTTAAAACAAAAAAGAAAAAAAAAAGAAAAAAATCTTTCCCAAAGTCAAAGCTATCAAAATGCAGGCAGGCCATACGCCAGCAAGTGCAGGCACATGCAGCAAAGCTTGCCAAAATTGATCCCCACTGAAGGCCAAAACAGAAAAGAAGGACCTACAAACACGCTCGAAAGGAGTCAACATCAAAGGAATTGCAATTGGAGGAGAAAAAAAGAAAATTTGGGAAATTTAGTGACTCTAAGAAAATGGCCTGGGTTTATATCAGGTGCAGTGCAAAGGACCAAAAGGTGCCAAAACTAAGCTCACAGATGTTGCAAAATCAGGGAAAAAGTCAAGGAGGAAGACACAACTTAGGGAGCAAGATGTGAGGGACATGGCATGAATACTTAAAACAAAAAAGAAAAAAATAAGAAAAAATCTTTCCCAAAGTCAAAGCCATCAAAATGCAGGCAGGCCATACGCCAGCAAGTGCGGGCACATGCAGCAAAGCTTGCCAAAATTGATCCCCACTGAAGGCCAAAACAGAAAAGAAGGACCTACAAACACGCTGGAATGGAGACAACATCAAAGGAATTGCAATTGCAGGAGAGAAATGAAAATTTGGTAAATTTAGTGACTCTAAGAAAATGGCCTGGGGTTTTATCAGGTGCAGTGCAAAGGACCAAAAGGTGCCAAAACTAAGCTCACAGATGTTGCAAAAGCAGGGGAAAAAGTCAAGGAGGAAGACACAACTTAGGGGGCAAGATATGAGGGACATGGCATGAATACTTAAAATAATAAAAAAAAAAATAAAAAAAATCTTTCCCAAAGTCAAAGCCATCAAAATGCAGGCAGGCCATACGCCACCGAGGGCAGGCACCTGCAGCAAAGCTTGCCAAAATTCATCCCCACTGAAGGCCAAAACAGAAAACAAGGACCTACAAACACACTGGAATGGAGACAACATCAAAGGAATTGCAATTGGAGGAGAAAAATAGAAAATTTGGGAAATTTAGTGACTCTAAGAAAATGGCCTGGGGTTTTATCAGGTTCAGTGCAAAGGACCAAAAGGTGCCAAAACTAAGCTCACAGATGTTGCAAAAGCAGGGGAAAAAGTCAAGGAGGAAGACAGAACTTAGGGGGCAAGATATGAGGGACATGGCATGAACACTTCAGAAAACAACCAAAAAAAGAAAAAAATCTTTCCCAAAGTCAAAGCCATCAAAAGGCATGGCCTGCCATCAAGAGCAGGGACATGCACCAAAGATTCCTCTATTGGTCCCCATTGAAATCGCAAGATTCCTTTTCCCTTCCCGAAAGGAAATTTCATTTCCTTTCGGGAAGGGAGAAGGAATCTTGCGGATCCCAAAAGAAAGGCTTACAAACACTCTGGAAAGGAGATAGGTTCAAATGAAATGCAATTGAAAAAAGCAGAAAATCGGGACTTATCGTCTCTTCAAATAATAGGCTGTGAGGAAATCAGCTGCATTGCAAAGGACGAAAAGGTGCCAAAAATAAGCTCACAGATGTTGCAAAAGCAGGGGAAAAAGTCAAGGCGGAAGACTCAACTTAG
>JAKDEW010000849.1:0-106370 GCA_021963965.1 Artemisiospiza belli
GCCTGGGTTTATATCAGGTGCAGTGCAAAGGACCAAAAGGTGCCAAAACTAAGCTCACAGATGTTGCAAAAGCAGGGGAAAAAGTCAAGGAGGAAGACACAACTTAGGGGGCAAGATGTGAGGGACATGGCATGAATACTTAAAATAATAAAAAAAAAAAAAGAAAAAATCTTTCCCAAAGTCAAAGCCATCAAAATGCTGGCAGGCCATACACCACCAAGGGCAGGCACATGCAGCAAAGTTTGCCAAAATTGATCCCCACTGAAGGCCAGAACAGAAAAGAAGGACTTACAAACACGCTGGAATGGAGACAGCATCAAAGGAATTGCAATTGGAGGAGAAAAAGAAAAATTGGGAAATTTAGTGACTCTAAAAAAATGGCGTGGGTTTCTATCACGTGCATTGCAAAGGACCAAAAGGTGCCAAAACTAAGCTCACAGATGTTGCAAAAGCAGGGGAAAAAGTCAAGGAGGAAGACACAACTTAGGGGGCAAGATATGAGGGACATGGCATGAATACTTAAAACAAAAAAAAAAACAAAAAAAAAAAAAAAAAAAAAAACCTTCCAAAGTCAAAGCCATCAAAATGCAGGCAGGCCATACGCAAGCAAGTGCAGGCACATGCAGCAAAGTTTGCCAAAATTGATCCCCACTGAAGGCCAAAACAGAAAAGAAGGACTTACAAACACGCTGGAATGGAGACACCATCAAAGGATTTGCAATTGGAGGAGAAAAAAAGAAAATTTGGGAAATTTAGTGACTCTAAGAAAATGGCCTGGGTTTATATCAGGTGCAGTGCAAAGGACCAAAAGGTGCCGAAACTAAGCTCACAGATGTTGCAAAAGCAGCGGAAAAAGTCAAGGAGGAAGACACAACTTAGGGAGCAAGATATGAGGGACATGGCATGAATACTTAAAACAAAAAAAAAAAAAAAAAAAAAGAAAAAATCTTTCCCAAAGTCAAAGCCATCAAAATGCAGGCAGGCCATACGCCAGCAAGTGCAGGCACATGCAGCAAAGCTTGCCAAAATTGATCCCCACTGAAGGCCAAAACAGAAAAGAAGGACCTACAAACACGCTGGAATGGAGACAACATCAAAGGAATTGCAATTGGAGGAGAAAAAAGAAAATTTGGGAAATTTAATGACTCTTAGAAAGTGGCCTGGGATTTTAGCAGGTGCAGTGCAAAGGACCAAAAGGTGCCGAAACTAAGCTCACAGATGTTGCAAAAGCAGCGGAAAAAGTCAAGGAGGAAGACACAACTTAGGGAGCAAGATATGAGGGACATGGCATGAATACTTAAAACAAAAAAAAAAAAAAAAAAAGAAAAAATCTTTCCCAAAGTCAAAGCCATCAAAATGCAGGCAGGCCATACGCCACCAAGGGCAGGCACATGCAGCAAAGTTTGCCAAAATTGATCCCCACTGAAGGCCAAAACAGAAAAGAAGGACCTACAAACACGCTGGAATGGAGACAACATCAAAGGATTTGCAATTGGAGGAGAAAAAAAGAAAATTTGGGAAATTTAGTGACTCTAAGAAAATGGCCTGGCTTTATATCAGGTGCAGTGCAAAGGACCAAAAGGTGCCAAAACTAAGCTCACAGATGTTGCAAAAGCAGGGGAAAAAGAAAAGGAGGAAGACACAACTTACGGGGCAAGATGTGAGGGACATGGCATGAACACTTCAGAAAACAACCAAAAAAAGAAAAAAATCTTTCCCAAAGTCAAAGCCATCAAAAGGCATGGCCTGCCATCAAGTGCAGGGACATGCACCAAAGATTCCTCTATTGGTCCCCATTGAAATCGCAAGATTCCTTTTCCCTTCCCGAAAGGAAATGAAATTTCCTTTCGGGAAGGGAAAAGGAATCTTGCGAATCCCAAAAGAAAGGCTTACAAACACTCTGGAAAGGAGATAGGTTCAAATGAAATGCAATTGAAAAAAGCAGAAAATCGGGAATTTTAGTCTCTTCAAAAAATAGGCTGTGAGGAAATCAGCTGCATTGCAAAGGACCAAAAGGTGCCAAAACTAAGCTCACAGATGTTGCAAAAGCAGGGGAAAAAGTCAAGGAGGAAGACACAACTTAGGGGGCAAGATGTGAGGGACATGGCATGAATACTTAAAACAAAAAAAAAAAAAAAAAGAAAAAATCTTTCCCAAAGTGAAAGCCATCAAAATGCAGGCAGGCCATACACCACCAAAGGCAGGCACATGCAGCAAAGCTTGCCAAAATTGATCCCCACTGAAGGCCAAAACAGAAAAGAAGGACCTACAAACACGCTGGAATGGAGACACCATCAATGAATTGCAATTGGAGGAGAAAAAAAGAAAATTTGGGAAATTTAATGACTCTTAGAAAGTGGCCTGGGATTTTAGCAGGTGCAGTGCAAAGGACCAAAAGGTGCCGAAACTAAGCTCACAGATGTTGCAAAAGCAGGGGAAAAAGTCAAGGAGGAAGACACAACTTAGGGGGGCAAAATGTGAGGGACATGGCATGAATACTTAAAATAATAAAAAAAAAAAAAAGAAAAAATCTTTCCCAAAGTCAAAGCCATCAAAATGCAGGCAGGCCATACGCCAGCAAGTGCAGGCACATGCAGCAAAGCTTGCCAAAATTGATCCCCACTGAAGGCCAAAACAGAAAAGAAGGACTTACAAACACGCTGGAATGGAGACAACATGAAAGGAATTCAATTTCTATGAGAAAAAAAGAAAATTTGGGTAAGTTAGTGATTCTAAGAAAATGGCCTGGGTTTCTATCAGGTGCAGTGCAAAGGACCAAAAGGTGCCAAAACTAAGCTCACAGATGTTGCAAAAGCAGGGGAAAAAGTCAAGGAGGAAGACACAACTTAGGGGGCAAGATGTGAGGGACATGGCATGAATTTTTTAAAAAAATAAAAAAAAAAAAAAAAGAAAAAATCTTTCCCAAAGTCATAGCCATCAAAATGCAGGCAGGCCATACACCACCAAGTGCAGGCACATGCAGCAAAGCTTGCCAAAATTGATCCCCACTGAAGGCCAAAACAGAAAAGAAGGACTTACAAACACGCTGGAATGGAGACAACATGAAAGGAATTCAATTTTTATGAGAAAAAAAGAAAATTTGGGAAAGTTAGTGATTCTAAGAAAATGGGCTGGGTTTATATCAGGTGCAGTGCAAAGGACCAAAAGGTGCCAAAACTAAGCTCACAGATGTTGCAAAAGCAGGGGAAAAAGTCAAGGAGGAAGACACAACTTAGGGGGCAAGATATGAGGGACATGGCATGAATACTTAAAATAATAAAAAAAAAAAGAAAAAATCTTTCCCAAAGTCAAAGCAATCAAAATGCAGGCAGGCCATACGCCAGCAAGGGCAGGCACATGCAGCAAAGTTTGCCAAAATTGATCCCCACTGAAGGCCAAAACAGAAAAGAAGGACTTACAAACACGCTGGAATGGAGACAACATCAAAGGAATTGCAATTGGAGGAGAAAAAAAGAAAATTTGGGAAATTTAATGACTCTTAGAAAGTGGCCTGGGGTTTTAGCAGGTGCAGTGCAAAGGACCAAAAGGTGCCAAAACTAAGCTCACAGATGTTGCAAAAGCAGGGGAAAAAGTCAAGGAGGAAGACACAACTTAGGGGGCAAGATATGAGGGACATGGCATGAATACTTAAAACAAAAAAAAGAAAAAAAAAAAGAAAAAATCTATCCCAAAGTCAAAGCCATCAAAATGCAGGCAGGCCATATGCCAGCAAGTGCAGGCACATGCAGCAAAGTTTGCCAAAATTGATCCCCACTGAAGGCCAAAACAGAAAAGAAGGACTTACAAACATGCTGGAATGGAGACAACATCAAAGGAATTGCAATTGGAGGAGAAAAAAAGAAAATTTGGGAAATTTAGTGACTCTAAGAAAATGGCCTGGGTTTATATCAGGTGCAGTGCAAAGGACCAAAAGGTGCCAAAACTAAGCTCACAGATGTTGCAAAAGCAGGGGAAAAAGTCAAGGAGGAAGACACAACTTAGGGGGCAAGATGTGAGGGACATGGCATGAATACTTAAAATAATAAAAAAAAAAAAAGAAAAAATCTTTCCCAAAGTCAAAGCCATCAAAATGCTGGCAGGCCATACACCACCAAGGGCAGGCACATGCAGCAAAGTTTGCCAAAATTGATCCCCACTGAAGGCCAGAACAGAAAAGAAGGACTTACAAACACGCTGGAATGGAGACAGCATCAAAGGAATTGCAATTGGAGGAGAAAAAGAAAAATTGGGAAATTTAGTGACTCTAAAAAAATGGCGTGGGTTTCTATCACGTGCATTGCAAAGGACCAAAAGGTGCCAAAACTAAGCTCACAGATGTTGCAAAAGCAGGGGAAAAAGTCAAGGAGGAAGACACAACTTAGGGGGCAAGATATGAGGGACATGGCATGAATACTTAAAACAAAAAAAAGAAAAAAAAAGAAAAAATCTATCCCAAAGTCAAAGCCATCAAAATGCAGGCAGGCCATACGCAAGCAAGTGCAGGCACATGCAGCAAAGTTTGCCAAAATTGATCCCCACTGAAGGCCAAAACAGAAAAGAAGGACTTACAAACACGCTGGAATGGAGACACCATCAAATGATTTGCAATTGGAGGAGAAAAAAAGAAAATTTGGGAAATTTAGTGACTCTAAGAAAATGGCCTGGGTTTATATCAGGTGCAGTGCAAAGGACCAAAAGGTGCCAAAACTAAGCTCACAGATGTTGCAAAAGCAGGGGAAAAAGTCAAGGAGGAAGACACAACTTAGGGGGCAAGATGTGAGGGACATGGCATGAATACTTAAAATAATAAAAAAAAAAAAAAAGAAAAAATCTTTCCCAAAGTCAAAGCCATCAAAATGCAGGCAGGCCATACGCCAGCAAGTGCAGGCACATGCAGCAAAGCTTGCCAAAATTGATCCCCACTGAAGGCCAAAACAGAAAAGAAGGACCTACAAACACGCTGGAATGGAGACAACATCAAAGGAATTGCAATTGGAGGAGAAAAAAAGAAAATTTGGGAAATTTAATGACTCTTAGAAAGTGGCCTGGGATTTTAGCAGGTGCAGTGCAAAGGACCAAAAGGTGCCGAAACTAAGCTCACAGATGTTGCAAAAGCAGCGGAAAAAGTCAAGGAGGAAGACACAACTTAGGGAGCAAGATATGAGGGACATGGCATGAATACCTAAAATAATAAAAAAAAAAAAGAAAAAATCTTTCCCAAAGTCAAAGCCATCAAAATGCAGGCAGGCCAAACGCCACCAAGGGCAGGCACATGCAGCAAAGCTTGCCAAAACTGATCCCCACTGAAGGCCAAAACAGAAAAGAAGGACTTACAAACACGATGGAATGGAGACAACATCAAAGGAATTGCAATTGGAGGAGAAAAAAAGAAAATTTGGGAAATTACTGACTCTAAAAAAATGGCGTGGGTTTCTATCACGTGCATTGCAAAGGACCAAAAGGTGCCAAAACTAAGCTCACAGATGTTGCAAAAGCAGGGGAAAAAGTCAAGGAGGAAGACACAACTTAGGGGGCAAGATATGAGGACATGGCATGAATACCTAAAATAATAAAAAAAAAAAAGACAAAATCTTTCCCAAAGTCAAAGCCATCAAAATGCAGGCAGGCCAAACGCCACCAAGGGCAGGCACATGCAGCAAAGCTTGCCAAAAACTGATCCCCACTGAAGGCCAAAACAGAAAAGAAGGACTTACAAACACGATGGAATGGAGACAACATCAAAGGAATTGCAATTGGAGGAGAAAAAAAGAAAATTTGGGAAAATTACTGACTCTAAAAAAATGGCGTGGGTTTCTATCACGTGCATTGCAAAGGACCAAAGGTGCCAAAACTAAGCTCACAGATGTTGCAAAAGCAGGGAAAAAGTCAAGGAGGAAGACACAACTTAGGGGGCAAGATATGAGGGACATGGCATGAATACTTAAAACAAAAAAAAAAAAAAAAGAAAAAATCTTTCCCAAAGTCAAAGCCATCAAAATGCAGGCAGGCCATACGCCAGCAAGTGCAGGCACATGCAGCAAAGCTTGCCAAAATTGATCCCCACTGAAGGCCAAAACAGAAAAGAAGGACTTACAAACACGCTGGAATGGAGACAACATGAAAGGAATTCAATTTCTATGAGAAAAAAAGAAAATTTGGGAAATTTAGTGATTCTAAGAAAATGGCCTGGGTTTATATCAGGTGCAGTGCAAAGGCCCAAAAGGTGCCAAAACTAAGCTCACAGATGTTGCAAAAGCAGGGGAAAAAGTCAAGGAGGAAGACACAACTTAGGGGGCAACATGTGAGGGACATGGCATGAACACTTCAGAAAACAACCAAAAAAAGAAAAAAATCTTTCCCAAAGTCAACGCCATCAAAAGGCATGCCTGCCATCAAGTGCAGGGACATGCACCAAAGATTCCTCTATTGGTCCCCATTGAAATCGCAAGATTCCTTTTCCCTTCCCGAAATGAAATGAAATTTCCTTTCGGGAAGGGAAAAGGAATCTTGCGAATCCCAAAAGAAAGGCTTACAAACACTCTGGAAAGGAGATAGGTTCAAATGAAATGCAATTGAAAAAAGCAGAAAATCGGGAATTTTAGTCTCTTCAAAAAATAGGCTGTGAGGAAATCAGCTGCATTGCAAAGGACCAAAAGGTGCCAAAACTAAGCTCACAGATGTTGCAAAAGCAGGGGAAAAAGTCAAGGAGGAAGACACAACTTAGGGGGCAAGATGTGAGGGACATGGCATGAATACTTCCGAAAACAACCAAAAAAAGAAAAAAATCTTTCCCAAAGTCAAAGCCATCAAAATGCAGGCAGGCCATACGCCACCAAGGGCAGGCACATGCAGCAAAGCTTGCCAAAACTGATCCCCACTGAAGGCCAAAACAGAAAAGAAGGACTTACAAACACGATGGAATGGAGACAACATCAAAGGAATTGCAATTGGAGGAGAAAAAAAGAAAATTAGGGAAATTACTGACTCTAAAAAAATGGCGTGGGTTTCTATCACGTGCATTGCAAAGGACCAAAAGGTGCCAAAACTAAAGCTCACAGATGTTGCAAAAGCAGGGGAAAAAGTCAAGGAGGAAGACACAACTTAGGGGGCAAGATATGAGGGACATGGCATGAATACTTAAAACAAAAAAAAAAAAAAAAAAGAAAAAATCTTTCCCAAAGTCAAAGCCATCAAAATGCAGGCAGGCCATAGGCCAGCAAGTGCAGGCACATGCAGCAAAGCTTGCCAAAATTGATCCCCACTGAAGGCCAAAACAGAAAAGAAGGACCTACAAACACGCTGGAATGGAGACAACATCAAAGGAATTGCAATTGGAGGAGAAAAAAAGAAAATTTGGGAAATTTATGACTCTTAGAAAGTGGCCTGGGGTTTATATCAGGTGCAGTGCAAAGGACCAAAAGGTGCCGAAACTAAGCTCACAGATGTTGCAAAAGCAGGGGAAAAAGTCAAGGAGGAAGACACAACTTAGGGAGCAAGATATGAGGGACATGGCATGAATACTTCCGAAAACAACCAAAAAAAGAAAAAAATCTTTCCCAAAGTCAAAGCCATCAAAAGGCATGGCCTGCCATCAAGTGCAGGGACATGCACCAAAGATTCCTCTATTGGTCCCCATTGAAATCGCAAGATTCCTTTTCCCTTCCCGAAAGGAAATGAAATTTCCTTTCGGGAAGGGAAAAGGAATCTTGCGAATCCCAAAAGAAAGGCTTACAAACACTCTGGAAAGGAGATAGGTTCAAATGAAATGCAATTGAAAAAAGCAGAAAATCGGGAATTTTAGTCTCTTCAAAAAATAGGCTGTGAGGAAATCAGCTGCATTGCAAAGGACCAAAAGGTGCCAAAACTAAGCTCACAGATGTTGCAAAAGCAGGGGAAAAAGTCAAGGAGGAAGACACAACTTAGGGGGCAAGATATGAGGGACATGGCATGAATACCTAAAATAATAAAAAAAAAAAAGACAAAATCTTTCCCAAAGTCAAAGCCATCAAAATGCAGGCAGGCCATACGCCAGCAAGGGCAGGCACATGCAGCAAAGCTTGCCAAAATTGATCCCCACTGAAGGCCAAAACAGAAAAGAAGGACTTACAAACACGCTGGAATGGAGACACCATCAAAGGAATTGCAATTGGAGGAGAAAAAAAGAAAATTTGGGAAATTACTGACTCTAAAAAAATGGCGTGGGTTTCTATCACGTGCATTGCAAAGGACCAAAAGGTGCCAAAACTAAGCTCACAGATGTTGCAAAAGCAGGGGAAAAAGTCAAGGAGGAAGACACAACTTAGGGGGCAAGATATGAGGGACATGGCATGAATACTTAAAACAAAAAAAAAAAAAAAAAAGAAAAAATCTTTCCCAAAGTCAAAGCCATCAAAATGCAGGCAGGCCATAGGCCAGCAAGTGCAGGCACATGCAGCAAAGCTTGCCAAAATTGATCCCCACTGAAGGCCAAAACAGAAAAGAAGGACTTACAAACACGCTGGAATGGAGACAACATCAAAGGAATTGCAATTGGAGGAGAAAAAAAGGAAATTTGGGAAATTTATGACTCTTAGAAAGTGGCCTGGGGTTTATATCAGGTGCAGTGCAAAGGACCAAATGATGCAAAAACTAAGCTCACAGATGTTGCAAAAGCAGGGGAAAAAGTCAAGGAGGAAGACACAACTTAGGGGGCAAGATATGAGGGACCATGGCATGAATACTTAAAATAATAAAAAAAAAAAAAAAGAAAAAATCTTTCCCAAAGTCAAAGCCATCAAAATGCAGGCACGCCATAGGCCAGCAAGTGCAGGCACATGCAGCAAAGCTTGCCAAAATTGATCCCCACTGAAGGCCAAAACAGAAAAGAAGGACCTACAAACACCCTGGAATGGAGACAACATGAAAGGAATTCAATTTCTATGAGAAAAAAAGAAAATTTGGGAAATTTAGTGATTCTAAGAAAATGGCCTGGGTTTATATCAGGTGCAGTGCAAAGGACCAAAAGGTGCCAAAACTAAGCTCACAGATGTTGCAAAAGCAGGGGAAAAAGTCAAGGAGGAAGACACAACTTAGGGGGCAAGATGGGAGGGACATGGCATGAACACTTCAGAAAACAACCAAAAAAAGAAAAAAATCTTTCCCAAAGTCAAAGCCATCAAAAGGCATGGCCTGCCATCAAGTGCAGGGACATGCACCAAAGATTCCTCTATTGGTCCCCATTGAAATCGCAAGATTCCTTTTCCCTTCCCGAAAGGAAATGAAATTTCCTTTCGGGAAGGGAAAAGGAATCTTGCGAATCCCAAAAGAAAGGCTTACAAACACTCTGGAAAGGAGATAGGTTCAAATGAAATGCAATTGAAAAAAGCAGAAAATCGGGAATTTTAGTCTCTTCAAAAAATAGGCTGTGAGGAAATCAGCTGCATTGCAAAGGACCAAAAGGTGCCAAAACTAAGCTCACAGATGTTGCAAAAGCAGGGGAAAAAGTCAAGGAGGAAGACACAACTTAGGGGGCAAGATATGAGGGACATGGCATGAATACTTAAAACAAAAAAAAGAAAAAAAAAGAAAAAATCTATCCCAAAGTCAAAGCCATCAAAATGCAGGCAGGCCATACGCCAGCAAGTGCAGGCACATGCAGCAAAGCTTGCCAAAATTGATCCCCACTGAAGGCCAAAACAGAAACGAAGGACTTACAAACACGCTGGAATGGAGACAACATGAAAGGAATTCAATTTCTATGAGAAAAAAAGAAAATTTGGGAAAGTTAGTGATTCTAAGAAAATGGCCTGGGTTTCTATCAGGTGCAGTGCAAGGACCAAAAGGTGCCAAAACTAAGCTCACAGATGTTGCAAAAGCAGGGGAAAAAGTCAAGGAGGAAGACACAACTTAGGGGGCAAGATATGAGGGACATGGCATGAATACTTAAAATAATAAAAAAAAAAAGAAAAAATCTTTCCCAAAGTCAAAGCAATCAAAATGCAGGCAGGCCATACGCCAGCAAGGGCAGGCACATGCAGCAAAGTTTGCCAAAATTGATCCCCACTGAAGGCCAAAACAGAAAAGAAGGACTTACAAACACGCTGGAATGGAGAAAACATCAAAGGAATTGCAATTGGAGAAGAAAAAAAGAAAATTTGGGAAATTTAATGACTCTTAGAAAGTGGCCTGGGGTTTTAGCAGGTGCAGTGCAAAGGACCAAAAGGTGCCAAAACTAAGCTCACAGATGTTGCAAAAGCAGGGGAAAAAGTGAAGGAGGAAGACACAACTTAGGATGCAAGATATGAGGGACATGGCATGAATACTTAAAATAATAAAAAAAAAAAAAAGAAAAAAAACTTTCCCAAAGTCAAAGCCATCAAAATGCAGGCAGGCCATACGCCACCAAGGGCAGGCACATGCAGCAAAGCTTGCCAAAATTGATCCCCACTGAAGGCCAAAACAGAAAAGAAGGACTTACAAACACGCTGGAATGGAGACAACATGAAAGGAATTCAATTTCTATGAGAAAAAAATAAAATTTGGGTAAGTTAGTGATTCTAAGAAAATGGCCTGGGTTTATATCAGGTGCAGTGCAAAGGGCCAAAAGGTGCCAAAACTAAGCTCACAGATGTTGCAAAAGCAGGGGAAAAAGACAAGGAGGAAGACACAACTTAGGGGGCAAGATGTGAGGGACATGGCATGAACACTTCAGAAAACAACCAAAAAAAGAAAAAAATCTTTCCCAAAGTCAAAGCCATCAAAAGGCATGGCCTGCCATCAAGTGCAGGGACATGCACCAAAGATTCCTCTATTGGTCCCCATTGAAATCGCAAGATTCCTTTTCCCTTCCCGAAATGAAATGAAATTTCCTTTCGGGAAGGGAAAAGGAATCTTGCGAATCCCAAAAGAAAGGCTTAAAAACAGTCTGGAAAGGAGATAGGTTCAAATGAAATGCAATTGAAAAAAGCAGAAAATCGGGAATTTTAGTCTCTTCAAAAAATAGGCTGTGAGGAAATCAGCTGCATTGCAAAGGACCAAAAGGTGCCAAAACTAAGCTCACAGATGTTGCAAAAGCAGGGGAAAAAGTCAAGGAGGAAGACACAACTTAGGGAGCAAGATATGAGGGACATGGCATGAATACCTAAAATAATAAAAAAAAAAAAGAAAAAATCTTTCCCAAAGTCAAAGGCATCAAAATGCAGGCAGGCCAAACGCCACCAAGGGCAGGCACATGCAGCAAAGCTTGCCAAAACTGATCCCCACTGAAGGCCAAAACAGAAAAGAAGGACTTACAAACACGATGGAATGGAGACAACATCAAAGGAATTGCAATTGGAGGAGAAAAAAAGAAAATTTGGGAAATTACTGACTCTAAAAAAATGGCGTGGGTTTCTATCACGTGCATTGCAAAGGACCAAAAGGTGCCAAAACTAAGCTCACAGATGTTGCAAAAGCAGGGGAAAAAGTCAAGGAGGAAGACACAACTTAGGGAGCAAGATATGAGGGACATGGCATGAATACCTAAAATAATAAAAAAAAAAAGAAAAAATCTTTCCCAAAGTCAAAGCCATCAAAATGCAGGCAGGCCATAGGCCAGCAAGTGCAGGCACATGCAGCAAAGCTTGCCAAAATTGATCCCCACTGAAGGCCAAAACAGAAAAGAAGGACTTACAAACACGCTGGAATGGAGACAACATGAAAGGAATTCAATTTCTATGAGAAAAAAAGAAAATTTGGGAAATTTAGTGATTCTAAGAAAATGGCCTGGGTTTATATCAGGTGCAGTGCAAAGGCCCAAAAGGTGCCAAAACTAAGCTCACAGATGTTGCAAAAGCAGGGGAAAAAGTCAAGGAGGAAGACACAATTTAGGGGGCAACATGTGAGGGACATGGCATGAACACTTCAGAAAACAACCAAAAAAAGAAATAAATCTTTCCCAAAGTCAACGCCATCAAAAGGCATGGCCTGCCATCAAGTGCAGGGACATGCACCAAAGATTCCTCTATTGGTCCCCATTGAAATCGCAAGATTCCTTTTCCCTTCCCGAAATGAAATGAAATTTCCTTTCGGGAAGGGAAAAGGAATCTTGCGAATCCCAAAAGAAAGGCTTACAAACACTCTGGAAAGGAGATAGGTTCAAATGAAATGCAATTGAAAAAAGCAGAAAATCGGGAATTTTAGTCTCTTCAAAAAATAGGCTGTGAGGAAATCAGCTGCATTGCAAAGGACCAAAAGGTGCCAAAACTAAGCTCACAGATGTTGCAAAAGCAGGGGAAAAAGTCAAGGAGGAAGACACAACTTAGGGGTCAAGATATGAGGGACATGGCATGAATACTTAAAACAAAAAAAAAAAAAAAAGAAAAAATCTTTCCCAAAGTCAAAGCCATCAAAATGCAGGCAGGCCATACGCCAGCAAGTGCAGGCACATGCAGCAAAGCTTGCCAAAATTGATCCCCACTGAAGGCCAAAACAGAAAAGAAGGACTTACAAACACGCTGGAATGGAGACACCATCAAAGGAATTGCAATTGGAGGAGAAAAAAAGAAAATTTGGGAAATTTATGACTCTTAGAAAGTGGCCTGGGGTTTATATCAGGTGCAGTGCAAAGGACCAAAAGATGCAAAAACTAAGCTCACAGATGTTGCAAAAGCAGGGGAAAAAGTCAAGGAGAAAGACACAACTTAGGGGGCAAGATATGAGGGACATGGCATGAATACTTAAAATAATAAAAAAAAAAAAATAAGAAAAAATCTTTCCCAAAGTCAAAGCCATCAAAATGCAGGCAGGCCATACGCCAGCAAGTGCAGGCACATGCAGCAAAGCTTGCCAAAATTGATCCCCACTGAAGGCCAAAACAGAAAAGAAGGACTTACAAACACGCTGGAATGGAGACAACATCAAAGGAATTGCAATTGGAGGAGAAAAAAAGAAAATTTGGGAAATTTAGTGACTCTTAGAAAGTGGCCTGGGATTTTAGCAGGTGCAGTGCAAAGGACCAAAAGGTGCCAAAACTAAGCTCACAGATGTTGCAAAAGCAGGGGAAAAAGTCAAGGAGGAAGACACAACTTAGGGAGCAAGATATGAGGGATATGGCATGAATACTTAAAACAAAAAAAAAAAAAAAAAGAAAAAATCTTTCCCAAAGTCAAAGCCATCAAAATGCAGGCAGGCCATACGCCAGCAAGGGCAGGCACATGCAGCAAAGTTTGCCAAAATTGATCCCCACTGAAGGCCAAAACAGAAAAGAAGGACCTACAAACACGCTGGAATGGAGTCAACATCAAAGGATTTGCAATTGGAGGAGAAAAAAAGAAAATTTGGGAAATTTAGTGACTCTAAGAAAATGGCCTGGGTTTATATCAGGTGCAGTGCAAAGGACCAAAATATGCAAAAACTAAGCTCACAGATGTTGCAAAAGCAGGGGAAAAAGTCAAGGAGGAAGACACAACTTAGGGAGCAAGATATGAGGGACATGGCATGAGTACTTAAAACAAAAAAAAAAAAAAAAAAAAAAAAGAAAAAATCCTTCCCAAAGTCAAAGCCATCAAAATGCTGGCAGGCCATACGCAAGCAAGTGCAGGCACATGCAGCAAAGTTTGCCAAAATTGATCCCCACTGAAGGCCAAAACAGAAAAGAAGGACTTACAAACACGCTGGAATGGAGACACCATCAAAGCATTTGCAATTGGAGGAGAAAAAAAGAAAATTTGGGAAATTTAGTGACTCTAAGAAAATGGCCTGGGTTTATATCAGGTGCAGTGCAAAGGACCAAAAGGTGCCAAAACTAAGCTCACAGATGTTGCAAAAGCAGGGGAAAAAGTCAAGGAGGAAGACACAACTTAGGGGGCAAGATGTGAGGGACATGGCATGAATACTTAAAAAAATAAAAAAAAAAAAAGAAAAAATCTTTCCCAAAGTCAAAGCCATCAAAATGCAGGCAGGCCATACGCCAGCAAGTGCAGGCACATGCAGCAAAGCTTGCCAAAATTGATCCCCACTGAAGGCCAAAACAGAAACGAAGGACTTACAAACACGCTGGAATGGAGACAACATGAAAGGAATTCAATTTCTATGAGAAAAAAAGAAAATTTGGGTAAGTTAGTGATTCTAAGAAAATGGCCTGGGTTTATATCAGGTGCAGTGCAAAGGACCAAAAGATGCCAAAACTAAGCTCACAGATGTTGCAAAAGCAGGGGAAAAAGTCAAGGAGGAAGACACAACTTAGGGGGCAAGATATGAGGGACATGGCATGAATACTTAAAATAATAAAAAAAAAAAGAAAAAATCTTTCCCAAAGTCAAAGCAATCAAAATGCAGGCAGGCCATACGCCAGCAAGGGCAGGCACATGCAGCAAAGTTTGCCAAAATTGATCCCCACTGAAGGCCAAAACAGAAAAGAAGGACTTACAAACACGCTGGAATGGAGAAAACATCAAAGGATTTGCAATTGGAGGAGAAAAAAAGAAAATTTGGGAAATTTAATGACTCTTAGAAAGTGGCCTGGGGTTTTAGCAGGTGCAGTGCAAAGGACCAAAAGGTGCCAAAACTAAGCTCACAGATGTTGCAAAAGCAGGGGAAAAAGTCAAGGAGGAAGACAACTTAGGGAGCAAGATATGAGGGACATGGCATGAATACTTAAAACAAAAAAAAAAAAAAAAAAAAAGAAAAAAATCTTTCCCAAAGTCAAAGCCATCAAAATGCAGGCAGGCCATACATCACCAAGGGCAGGCACATGCAGCAAAGCTTGCCAAAATTGATCCCCACTGAAGGCCAAAACAGAAAAGAAGGACTTACAAACACGCTGGAATGGAGACAACATGAAAGGAATTCAATTTCTATGAGAAAAAAAGAAAATTTGGGAAATTTAGTGACTCTAAGAAAATGGCCTGGGTTTATATCAGGTGCAGTGCAAAGGGCCAAAAGGTGCCAAAACTAAGCTCACAGATGTTGCAAAAGCAGGGGAAAAAGTCAAGGAGGAAGACACAACTTAGGGGGCAAGATGTGAGGGACATGGCATGAACACTTCAGAAAACAACCAAAAAAAGAAAAAAATCTTTCCCAAAGTCAAAGCCATCAAAAGGCATGGCCTGCCATCAAGTGCAGGGACATGCACCAAAGATTCCTCTATTGGTCCCCATTGAAATCGCAAGATTCCTTTTCCCTTCCCGAAATGAAATGAAATTTCCTTTCGGGAAGGGAAAAGGAATCTTGCGAATCCCAAAAGAAAGGCTTACAAACACTCTGGAAAGGAGATAGGTTCAAATGAAATGCAATTGTAAAAAGCAGAAAATCGGGAATTTTAGTCTCTTCAAAAAATAGGCTGTGAGGAAATCAGCTGCATTGCAAAGGACCAAAAGGTGCCAAAACTAAGCTCACAGATGTTGCAAAAGCAGGGGAAAAAGTCAAGGAGGAAGACACAACTTAGGGGGCAAGATGTGAGGGACATGGCATGAACACTTAAAATAATAAAAAAAAAAAAAAAGAAAAAATCGTTCCCAAAGTCAAAGCCATCAAAATGCAGGCAGGCCATACACCACCAAGGGCAGGCACATGCAGCAAAGCTTGCCAAAATTGATCCCCACTGAAGGCCAAAACAGAAAAGAAGGACTTACAAACACGCTGGAATGGAGACACCATCAAAGGAATTGCAATTGGAGGAGAAAAAAAGAAAATTTGGGAAATTACTGACTCTAAAAAAATGGCGTGGGTTTCTATCACGTGCATTGCAAAGGACCAAAAGGTGCCAAAACTAAGCTCACAGATGTTGCAAAAGCAGGGGAAAAAGTCAAGGAGGAAGACACAACTTAGGGGGCAAGATGTGAGGGACATGGCATGAATACTTAAAACAAAACAAAAAAAAAAAAGAAAAAATCTTTCCCAAAGTCAAAGCCATCAAAATGCAGGCAGGCCATAGGCCAGCAAGTGCAGGCACATGCAGCAAAGCTTGCCAAAATTGATCCCCACTGAAGGCCAAAACAGAAAAGAAGGACTTACAAACACGCTGGAATGGAGACACCATCAAAGGAATTGCAATTGGAGGAGAAAAAAAGAAAATTTGGGAAATTTATGACTCTTAGAAAGTGGCCTGGGGTTTATATCAGGTGCAGTGCAAAGGACCAAAAGATGCAAAAACTAAGCTCACAGATGTTGCAAAAGCAGGGGAAAAAGTCAAGGAGAAAGACACAACTTAGGGGGCAAGATATGAGGGACATGGCATGAATACTTAAAATAATAAAAAAAAAAAAAAAGAAAAAATCTTTCCCAAAGTCAAAGCCATCAAAATGCAGGCAGGCCATACGCCAGCAAGTGCAGGCACATGCAGCAAAGCTTGCCAAAATTGATCCCCACTGAAGGCCAAAACAGAAAAGAAGGACCTACAAACACGCTGGAATGGAGACAACATCAAAGGAATTGCAATTGGAGGAGAAAAATGAAAATTTGGGAAATTTAATGACTCTTAGAAAGTGGCCTGGGATTTTAGCAGGTGCAGTGCAAAGGACCAAAAGATGCCAAAACTAAGCTCACAGATGTTGCAAAAGCAGGGGAAAAAGTCAAGGAGGAAGACACAACTTAGGGAGCAAGATATGAGGGATATGGCATGAATACTTAAAACAAAAAAAAAAAAAAAAGAAAAAATCTTTCCCAAAGTCAAAGCCATCAAAATGCAGGCAGGCCATACGCCACCAAGGGCAGGCACATGCAGCAAAGTTTGCCAAAATTGATCCCCACTGAAGGCCAAAACAGAAAAGAAGGACCTACAAACACGCTGGAATGGAGTCAACATCAAAGGATTTGCAATTGGAGGAGAAAAAAAGAAAATTTGGGAAATTTAGTGACTCTAAGAAAATGGCCTGGGTTTATATCAGGTGCAGTGCAAAGGACCAAAATATGCAAAAACTAAGCTCACAGATGTTGCAAAAGCAGGGGAAAAAGTCAAGGAGGAAGACACAACTTAGGGAGCAAGATATGAGGGACATGGCATGAGTACTTAAAACAAAAAAAAAAAAAAAAAAAAAAAAAGAAAAAAACCTTCCCAAAGTCAAAGCCATCAAAATGCAGGCAGGCCATACGCAAGCAAGTGCAGGCACATGCAGCAAAGTTTGCCAAAATTGATCCCCACTGAAGGCCAAAACAGAAAAGAAGGACTTACAAACACGCTGGAATGGAGACACCATCGAAGGATTTGCAATTGGAGGAGAAAAAAAGAAAATTTGGGAAATTTAGTGACTCTAAGAAAATGGCCTGGGTTTATATCAGGTGCAGTGCAAAGGACCAAAAGGTGCCAAAACTAAGCTCACAGATGTTGCAAAAGCAGGGGAAAAAGTCAAGGAGGAAGACACAACTTAGGGGGCAAGATGTGAGGGACATGGCATGAATACTTAAAATAATAAAAAAAAAAAAAAAGAAAAAATCTTTCCCAAAGTCAAAGCCATCAAAATGCAGGCAGGCCATACGCCAGCAAGTGCAGGCACATGCAGCAAAGCTTGCCAAAATTGATCCCCACTGAAGGCCAAAACAGAAAAGAAGGACCTACAAACACGCTGGAATGGAGTCAACATGAAAGGATTTGATATTGGAGGAGAAAAAAAGAAAATTTGGGAAATTTAGTGACTCTAAGAAAATGGCCTGGCTTTATATCAGGTGCAGTGCAAAGGACCAAAAGGTGCCAAAACTAAGCTCACAGATGTTGCAAAAGCAGGGGAAAAAGACAAGGAGGAAGACATAACTTACGGGGCAGGATGTGAGGGACATGGCATGAACACTTCAGAAAACAACCAAAAAAAGAAAAAAACTATCCCAAAGTCAACGCCATCAAAAGCCATGGCCTGCCATCAAGTGCAGGGACATGCACCAAAGATTCCTCTATTGGTCCCCATTGAAATTGCAAGATTCCTTTTCCCTTCCCGAAAGGAAATGAAATTTCCTTTCGGGAAGGGAAAAGGAATCTTGCGAATCCCAAAAGAAAGGCTTACAAACACTCTGGAAAGGAGATAGGTTCAAATGAAATGCAATTGAAAAAAGCAGAAAATCAGGAATTTTAGTCTCTTCAAAAAATAGGCTGTGAGGAAATCAGCTGCATTGCAAAGGACCAAAAGGTGCCAAAACTAAGCTCACAGATGTTGCAAAAGCAGGGGAAAAAGTCAAGGAGGAAGACACAACTTAGGGGGCAAGATGTGAGGGACATGGCATGAATACTTAAAACAAAAAAAAAAAAAAAAGAAAAAATCTTTCCCAAAGTGAAAGCCATCAAAATGCAGGCAGGCCATACACCACCAAGGGCAGGCACATGCAGCAAAGCTTGACAAAATTGATCCCCACTGAAGGCCAAAACAGAAAACAAGGACCTACAAACACGCTGGAATGGAGACACCATCAAAGGAATTGCAATTGGAGGAGAAAAAAAGAAAATTTGGGAAATTTAATGACTCTTAGAACGTGGCCTGGGGTTTTAGCAGGTGCAGTGCAAAGGACCAAAAGATGCCAAAACTAAGCTCACAGATGTTGCAAAAGCAGGGGAAAAAGTCAAGGAGGAAGACACAACTTAGGGGGCAAGATGTGAGGGACATGGCATGAATACTTAAAATAATAAAAAAAAAAAAAAGAAAAAATCTTTCCCAAAGTCAAAGCCATCAAAATGCAGGCAGGCCATACGCCAGCAAGTGCAGGCACATGCAGCAAAGCTTGCCAAAATTGATCCCCACTGAAGGCCAAAACAGAAAAGAAGGACTTACAAACACGCTGGAATGGAGACACCATCAAAGGAATTCAATTTCTATGAGAAAAAAAGAAAATTTGGGTAAGTTAGTGATTCTAAGAAAATGGCCTGGGTTTATATCAGGTGCAGTGCAAAGGACCAAAAGGTGCCAAAACTAAGCTCACAGATGTTGCAAAAGCAGGGGAAAAAGACAAGGAGGAAGACACAACTTAGGGGGCAAGATGTGAGGGACATGGCATGAATACTTCCGAAAACAACCAAAAAAAGAAAAAAATCTTTCCCAAAGTCAAAGCCATCAAAAGGCATGGCCTGCCATCAAGTGCAGGGACATGCACCAAAGATTCCTCTATTGGTCCCCATTGAAATCGCAAGATTCCTTTTCCCTTCCCGAAAGGAAATTTCATTTCCTTTCGGGAAGGGAAAAGGAATCTTGCGAATCCCAAAAGAAAGGCTTAAAAACAGTCTGGAAAGGAGATAGGTTCAAATGAAATGCAATTGAAAAAAGCAGAAAATCGGGAATTTTAGTCTCTTCAAAAAATAGGCTGTGAGGAAATCAGCAGCATTGCAAAGGACCAAAAGGTGCCAAAACTAAGCTCACAGATGTTGCAAAAGCAGGGGAAAAAGTCAAGGAGGAAGACACAACTTAGGGGGCAAGATATGAGGGACATGGCATGAATACCTAAAATAATAAAAAAAAAAAAGAAAAAATCTTTCCCAAAGTCAAAGCCATCAAAATGCAGGCAGGCCAAACGCCACCAAGGGCAGGCACATGCAGCAAAGCTTGCCAAAACTGTTCCCCACTAAAGGCCAAAACAGAAAAGAAGGGCCTACAAACACGCTGGAATGGAGAGAGCATCAAAGGAATTGCAATTAGAGGAGAAAAAAAGAAAATTTGGGAAATTTAGTGACTCTAAGAAAATGGCCTGGGTTTATATCAGGTGCAGTGCAAAGGACCAAAAGGTGCCAAAACTAAGCTCACAGATGTTGCAAAAGCAGGGGAAAAAGTCAAGGAGGAAGACACAACTTAGGGGGCAAGATGTGAGGGACATGGCATGAATATTAAAACAAAAAAAAAAAAAAAAGAAAAAATCTTTCCCAAAGTCTAAGCCATCAAAATGCAGGCAGGCCATACACCACCAAGGGCAGGCACATGCAGCAAAGCTTGCCAAAATTGATCCCCACTGAAGGCCAAAACAGAAAAGAAGGACCTACAAACATGCTGGAATGGGGACACCATGAAATGAATTGCAACTGGAGGAGAAAAAAAGAAAATTTTGGAAACTTAAGGCTCTTAGAAAGTGGCCTGGGGTTTTATCAGGTGCATTGCAAAGGACCAAAAGATGCCAAAACTAAGCTCACAGATGTTGCAAAAGCAGGGGAAAAAGTCAAGGAGGAAGACACAACTTAGGGGGCAAGATATGAGGGACATGGCATGAACATTTCAGAAAACAACCAAAAAAAGAAAAAAATTTTTCCCAAAGTCAAAGCCATCAAATGGCAGGCAGGCCATAGGCCAGCAAGTGCAGGCACATGCAGCAAAGCTTGCCAAAATTGATCCCCACTGAAGGCCAAAACAGAAAAGAAGGACATACAAACACGCTGGAATGGAGACACCATCAAAGGAATTGCAATTGGAGGAGAAAAAAAGAAAATTTGGGAAACTTAGTGACTCTTAGAAAATGGCCTGGGTTTATATCAGGTGCAGTGCAAAGGACCAAAAGGTGCCAAAACTAAGCTCACAGATGTTGCAAAAGCAGGGGAAAAAGTCAAGGAGGAAGACACAACTTAGGGAGCAAGATATGAGGGTCATAGCATGAATACTTAAACCAAAAAAAAAAAAAAAAAAAGAAAAAATCTTTCCCAAAGTCAAAGCCATCAAAATGCAGGCAGGCCATACGCCAGCAAGTGCCGGCACATGCAGCAAAGCTTGCCAAAATTGATCCCCACTGAAGGCCAAAACAGAAAAGAAGGACTTACAAACACGCTGGAATGGAGACAGCATCAAAGGAATTGCAATTGGAGGAGAAAAAAAAAAATTGGGAAATTTAGTGACTCTAAGAAAATGGCCTGGGTTTATATCAGGTGCAGTGCAAAGGACCAAAAGGTGCCAAAACTAAGCTCACAGATGTTGCAAAAGCAGGGGAAAAAGTCAAGGAGGAAGACACAACTTAGGGGGCAAGATGTGAGGGACATGGCATGAATACTGAAAACAAAAAGGAAAAAAAAAAGAAAAAATTTTTCCCACAGTCTAAGCCATCAAAATGCAGGCAGGCCATACACCACCAAGGGCAGGCACATGCAGCAAAGCTTGCCAAAATTGATCCCCACTGAAGGCCAAAACAGAAAACAAGGACCTACAAACACGCTGGAATGGAGACACCATCAAAGGAATTGCAACTGGAGGAGAAAAGAAGAAAATTTGGGAAATTTAATGACTCTTAGAAAGTGGCCTGGGCTTTTATCAGGTGCAGTGCAAAGGACCAAAAGATGCCAAAACTAAGCTCACAGATGTTGCAAAAGCAGGGGAAAAAGTCAAGGAGGAAGACACAACTTAGGGGGCAAGATATGAGGGACATGGCATGAACACTTCAGAAAACAACCAAAAAAAGAAAAAAATCTTTCCCAAAGTCAAAGCCATCAAAAGGCAGGCAGGCCATACACCAACAAGGGCAGGCACATGCAGCAAAGCTTGCCAAAATTGATCCCCACTGAAGGCCAAAACAGAAAAGAAGGACTTACAAACACGCTGGAATGGAGACAACATGAAAGGAATTCAATTTCTATGAGAAAAAAAGAAAATTTGGGAAATTTAGTGACTCTAAGAAAATGGCCTGGGTTTATATCAGGTGCATTGCAAAGGACCAAAAGGTGCCCAAACTAAGCTCACAGACGTTGCAAAAGCAGGGGAAAAAGACAAGGAGGAAGACACAACTTAGGGGGCAAGTTATGAGGGACATGGCATGAACACTTCAGAAAACAACCAAAAAAAGAAAAAAATCTTTCCCAAAGTCATAGCCATCAAAAGGCAGGCAGGCCATACGCAAGCAAGTGCAGGCACATGCAGCAAAGCTTGCCAAAATTGATCCCCACTGAAGGCCAAAACAGAAAAGAAGGACTTACAAACACGCTGGAATGGAGAGAGCATCAAAGAATTGCAATTGGAGGAGCAAAAAAGAAAATTTGGGAAATTTAGTGACTCTAAGAAAATGGCCTGGGTTTATATCAGGTGCAGTGCAAAGGACCAAAAGGTGCCAAAACTAAGCTCACAGATGTTGCAAAAGCAGGGGAAAAAGTGAAGGAGGAAGACACAACTTAGGGGGCAAGATGTGAGGGACATGGCATGAACACTTCAGAAAACAACCAAAAAAAGAAAAAAATCTTTCCCAAAGTCAAAGCCATCAAAAGGCAGGCAGGCCATACGCCAGCAAGTGCAGGCACATGCAGCAAAGCTTGCCAAAATTGATCCCCACTGAAGGCCAAAACAGAAAAGAAGGACTTACAAACACGCTGGAATGGAGACAACATGAAAGGAATTGAATTTCTATGAGAAAAAAAGAAAATTTGGGTAAGTAAGTGATTCTAAGAAAATGGCCTGGGTTTATATCAGGTGCAGTGCAAAGGACCAAAAGATGCCAAAACTAAGCTCACAGATGTTGCAAAAGCAGGGGAAAAAGTCAAGGAGGAAGACACAACTTAGGGGGCAAGATATGAGGGACATGGCATTAACATTTCAGAAAACAACCAAAAAAAGAAAAAAATCTTTCCCAAAGTCAAAGCCATCAAAAGGCAGGCAGGCCATACGCCAGCAAGGGCAGGCACATGCAGCAAAGCTTGCCAAAATTGATCCCCACTGAAGGCCAAAACAGAAAAGAAGGACATACAAACACGCTGGAATGGAGACAACATCAAAGGAATTGCAATTGGAGGAGAAAAAAAGAAAATTTGGGAAATTACTGAATCTAAAAAAATGGCCTGGGTTTATATCAGGTGCATTGCAAAGGACCAAAAGGTGCCAAAACTAAGCTCACAGATGTTGCAAAAGCAGGGGAAAAAGTCAAGGAGGAAGACACAACTTAGGGAGCAAGATATGAGGGACATGGCATGAATACTTAAAACAAAAAAAAAAAAAAAAAGAAAAAATCTATCCCAAAGTCAAAGCCATCAAAATGCAGGCACGCCATAGGCCAGCAAGGGCAGGCACATGCAGCAAAGCTTGCCAAAATTGATCCCCACTGAAGGCCAAAACAGAAAAGAAGGACCTACAAACACGCTGGAAAGGAGTCAACATCTAAGGAATTGCAATTGGAGGAGAAAAAAAGAAAATTTAGGAAATTTAGTGACTCTAAGAAAGTGGCCTGGGGTTTTATCAGGTGCATTGCAAAGGACCAAAAGATGCAAAAACTAAGCTCACAGATGTTGCAAAAGCAGGGGAAAAAGTCAAGGAGGAAGACACAACTTAGGGGGAAAGATATGAGGGACAACTTAGGGGGAAAGATATGAGGGACATGGCATGAACACTTCAGAAAAAAACCAAAAAAAGAAAAAAATCTTTCCCAAAGTCAAAGCCATCAAAAGGCATGGCCTGCCATCAAGTGCAGTGACATGCACCAAAGATTCCTCTATTGGTCCCCATTGAAATCGCAAGATTCCTTTTCCCTTCCCGAAAGGAAATGAAATTTCCTTTCGGGAAGGGAAAAGGAATCTTGCGAATCCCAAAAGAAAGGTTTACAAACACTCTGGAAAGCAGATAGGTTCAAATTGAATGCAATTGAAAAAAGCAGAAAATCGGGAATTTTAGTCTCTTCAAAAAATAGGCTGTGAGGAAATCAGCTGCATTGCAAAGGACCAAAAGGTGCCAAAACTAAGCTCACAGATGTTGCAAAAGCAGGGGAAAAAGACAAGGAGGAAGACACAACTTAGAGGGCAAGTTATGAGGGACATGGCATGAATACTTAAAACAAAAAAAAAAAAAAAAAGAAAAAATCTTTCCCAAAGTCAAAGCCATCAAAATGCAGGCAGGCCATACGCCAGCAAGGGCAGGCACATGTAGTAAAGCTTGCCAAAATTGATCCCCACTGAAGGCCAAAACAGAAAAGAAGGACTTACAAACACGCTGGAATGGAGACAACATGAAAGGAATTCAATTTCTATGAGAAAAAAAGAAAATTTGGGTAAGTTAGTGATTCTAAGAAAATGGCCTGGGTTTATATCAGGTGCAGTGCAAAGGACCAAAAGGTGCCAAAACTAAGCTCACAGATGTTGCAAAAGCAGGGGAAAAAGTCAAGGAGGAAGACACAACTTAGGGGGCAGGATGTGAGGGACATGGCATGAATACTTAAAACAAAAAAAAAAAAAAAAGAAAAAATCTTTCCCAAAGTCATAGCCATCAAAATGCAGGCAGGCCATAGGCCAGCAAGTGCAGGCACATGCAGCAAAGCTTGCCAAAATTGATCCCCACTGAAGGCCAAAACAGAAAAGAAGGACTTACAAACACGCTGGAATGGAGAGAGCATCAAAGGAATTGCAATTGGAGGAGAAAAAAAGAAAATTTGGGAAATTTAGTGACTCTAAGAAAATGGCCTGGGTTTATATCAGGTGCAGTGCAAAGGACCAAAAGGTGCCAAAACTAAGCTCACAGATGTTGCAAAAGCACGGGAAAAAGTCAAGGAGGAAGACACAACTTAGGGGGCAAGATGTGAGGGACATGGCATGAATACTTAAAACAAAAAAAAAAAAAAAAGAAAAAATCTTTCCCAAAGTCAAAGCCATCAAAATGCAGGCAGGCCATACACCACCAAGGGCAGGCACATGCAGCAAAGCTTGCCAAAATTGATCCCCACTGAAGGCCAAAACAGAAAAGAAGGACCTACAAACACGCTGGAATGGAGACAACATGAAAGGAATTCAATTTCTATGAGAAAAAAAGAAAATTTCGGTAAGTTAGTGATTGTAATAAAATGGC
Organism: Artemisiospiza belli; assembly: GCA_021963965.1. Classification (NCBI taxonomy): domain Eukaryota; kingdom Metazoa; phylum Chordata; class Aves; order Passeriformes; family Passerellidae; genus Artemisiospiza; species Artemisiospiza belli. Next base: position 24,657 of record JAKDEW010000849.1, read on the forward strand.
CTGGGTTTATATCAGGTGCAGTGCAAAGGACCAAAAGGTGCCAAAACTAAGCTCACAGATGTTGCAAAAGCAGGGGAAAAAGTCAAGGAGGAAGACACAACTTAGGGAGCAAGATATGAGGGACATGGCATGAATACATAAAACAAAAAAAAAAAAAAAAAAAAAAGAAAAAAATCTTTCCCAAAGTCAAAGCCATCAAAATGCAGGCAGGCCATACACCACCAAGGGCAGGCACATGCAGCAAAGCTTGCCAAAATTGATCCCCACTGAAGGCCAAAACAGAAAAGAAGGACCTACAAACACGCTGGAAAGGAGTCAACATCAAAGGAATTGCAATTGGAGGAGGAAAAAAGAAAATTTGGGAAATTTAGTGACTCTAAGAAAATGGCCTGGGTTTATATCAGGTGCAGTGCAAAGGACCAAAAGGTGCCAAAACTAAGCTCACAGATGTTGCAAAAGCAGGGGAAAAAGTGAAGGAGGAAGACACAACTTAGGGGGCAAGATATGAGGGACATGGCATGAATACTTACAATAATAAATAAAAAAAAAAAAAAAAATCTTTCCCAAAGTCAAAGCCATCAAAATGCAGGCAGGCCATACGTCAGCAAGTGCAGGCACATGGAGCAAAGCTTGCCAAAATTGATCCCCACTGAAGGCCAAAACAGAAAAGAAGGACCGACAAACACGCTGGAATGGAGACAACATCAAAGGATTTACAATTGGAGGAGAAAAAAAGAAAATTTGGGAAATTTAATGACTCTCAGAAAGTGGCCTGGGGTTTTAGCAGGTGCAGTGCAAAGGACCAAAAGGTGCCAAAACTAAGCTCACAGATGTTGCAAAAGCAGGGGAAAAAGTCAAGGAGGAAGACACAACTTAGGGAGCAAGATATGAGGGACATGGCATGAATACATAAAACAAAAAAAAAAAAAAAAAAAAAGAAAAAAATCTTTCCCAAAGTCAAAGCCATCAAAATGCAGGAAGGCCATACGCTTCCAAGGGCAGGCACATGCAGCGAAGGTTGCCAAAATTGATCCCCACTGAAGGCCAAAACAGAAAAGAAGGACCTACAAACACGCTGGAAAGGAGTCAACATCAAAGGAATTGCAATTGGAGGAGGAAAAAAGAAAATTTGGGAAATTTAGTGACTCTAAGAAAATGGCCTGGGTTTATATCAGGTGCAGTGCAAAGGACCAAAAGGTGCCAAAACTAAGCTCACAGATGTTGCAAAAGCAGGGGAAAAAGTCAAGGAGGAAGACACAACTTAGGGGGCAAGATGTGAGGGACATGGCATGAATACTTACAATAATAAATTAAAAAAAAAAAAAAAATCTTTCCCAAAGTCAAAGCCATCAAAATGCAGGCAGACCATACGCCAGCAAGGGCAGGCACATGGAGCAAAGCTTGCCAAAATTGATCCCCACTGAAGGCCAAAACAGAAAAGAAGGACCGACAAACACGCTGGAATGGAGACAACATCAAAGGAATTGCAATTGGAGGAGAAAAAAAGAAAATTAGGGAAATTACTGAATCTAAAAAAATGGCCTGGGTTTATATCAGGTGCATTGCAAAGGACCAAAAGGTGCCAAAACTAAGCTCACAGATGTTGCAAAAGCAGGGGAAAAAGACAAGGAGGAAGACACAACTTAGGGAGCAAGATATGAGGGACATGGCATAAATACTTAAAACAAAAAAAAAAAAAAAAAGAAAAAAATCTTTCCCAAAGTCAAAGCCATCAAAATGCAGGCAGGCCATACACCACCAAGGGCAGGCACATGCAGCAAAGCTTGCCAAAATTGATCCCCACTGAAGGCCAAAACAGAAAAGAAGGACTTACAAACACGCTGGAATGGAGACAGCATCAAAGGAATTGCAATTGGAGGAGAAAAAAAGAAAATTTGGGAAAGTTAAAGACTCTTAGAAATCGGCCTGGGGTTTTATCAGGTGCAGTGCAAAGGACCAAAAGGTGCCAAAACTAAGCTCACAGATGTTGCAAAAGCAGGGTAAAAAGTCAAGGAGGAAGACAGAACTTAGGGGGAAAGATATGAGGGACATGGCATGAACACTTCAGAAAACAACCAAAAAAAGAAAAAAATCTTTCCCAAAGTGAAAGCCATCAAAAGGCAGGCAGGCCATACGCCAGCAAGTGCAGGCACATGCAGCAAAGCTTGCCAAATTGATCCCCACTGAAGGCCAAAACAGAAAAGAAGGACTTACAAACACGCTGGAATGGAGACAACATGAAAGGAATTCAACTTCCATGAGAAAAAAAGAAAATATGGGTAAGTTAGTGATTCTAATAAAATGGCCTGGGTTTATATCAGGTGCAGTGAAAAGGACCAAAAGATGCCCAAACTAAGCTCACAGATGTTGCAAAAGCAGGGGAAAAAGTCAAGGAGGAAGACACAACTTAGGGGGCAAGATATGAGGGACATGGCATGAATACATAAAACAAAAAAAAAAAAAAAAAAAAAAAAGAAAAAAATCTTTCCCAAAGTCAAAGCCATCAAAATGCAGGAAGGCCATACGCTTCCAAGGGCAGGCACATGCAGCAAAGCTTGCCAAAATTGATCCCCACTGAAGGCCAAAACAGAAAAGAAGGACTTACAAACACGCTGGAAAGGAGTCAACATCAAAGGAATTGCAATTGGAGGAGAAAAAAAGAAAATTTGGGAAATTTAGTGACTCTAAGAAAATGGCCTGGGTTTATATCAGGTGCAGTGCAAAGGACCAAAAGATGCGAAAACTAAGCTCACAGATGTTGCAAAAGCAGGGGAAAAAGTCAAGGAGGAAGACACAACTTAGGGGGCAAGATGTGAGGGACATGGCATGAACACTTCAGAAAACAACCAAAAAAAGAAAAAAATCTTTCCCAAAGTCAAAGCCATCAAAAGGCATGGCCTGCCATCAAGTGCAGGGACATGCACCAAAGATTCCTCTATTGGTCCCCATTGAAATCGCAAGATTCCTTTTCCCTTCCCGAAAGGAAATGAAATTTCCTTTTGGGAAGGGAAAAGGAATCTTGCGAATCCCAAAAGAAAGGCTTACAAACACTCTGGAAAGCAGATAGGTTCAAATGAAATGCAACTGAAAAAAGCAGAAAATCGGGAATTTTAGTCTCTTTTAAAAATAGGCTGTGAGGAAATCAGCTGCATTGCAAAGGACCAAAAGGTGCCAAAACTAAGCTCACAGATGTTGCAAAAGCAGGGGAAAAAGTCAAGGAGGAAGACACAACTTAGGGAGCAAGATATGAGGGACATGGCATGAATACTTAAAACAAAAAAAAAAAAAAAAAGAAAAAATCTATCCCAAAGTCAAAGCCATCAAAATGCAGGCAGGCCATACGCCAGCAAGGGCAGGCACATGCAGCAAAGCTTGCCAAAATTGATCCCCACCGAAGGCCAAAACAGAAAAGAAGGACCTACAAACACGCTGGAAAGGAGTCAACATCTAAGGAATTGCAATTTGAGTAGAAAAAAAGAAAATTCAGGAAATTTAGTGACTCTAAGAAAGTTGCCTGGGGTTTTATCCGGTGCATTGCAAAGGACCAAAAGATGCAAAAACTAAGCTCACAGATGTTGCAAAAGCAGGGGAAAAAGTCAAGGAGGAAGACACAACTTAGGGGGAAAGATATGAGGGACAACTTAGGGGGAAAGATATGACGGACATGGCATGAACACTTCAGAAAACAACCAAAAAAAGAAAAAAATCTTTCCCAAAGTCAAAGCCATCAAAAGGCATGGCCTGCCATCAAGTGCAGGGACATGCACCAAAGATTCCTCTATTGGTCCCCATTGAAATCGCAAGATTCCTTTTCCCTTCCCGAAAGGAAATGAAATTTCCTTTCGGGAAGGGAAAAGGAATCTTGCGAATCCCAAAAGAAAGGCTTACAAACACTCTGGAAAGGAGATAGGTTCAAATGAAATGCAATTGAAAAAAGCAGAAAATCGGGAATTTTAGTCTCTTCAAAAAATAGGCTGTGAGGAAATCAGCTGCATTGCAAAGGACCAAAAGGTGCCAAAACTAAGCTCACAGATGTTGCAAAAGCAGGGGAAAAAGTCAAGGAGGAAGACACAACTTAGGGGGCAAGATGTGAGGGACATGGCATGAATATTTAAAACAAAAAAAAAAAAAAAAAGAAAAAATCTATCCCAAAGTCAAAGCCATCAAAATGCAGGCAGGCCATACACCACCAAGGGCAGGCACATGCAGCAAAGCTTGCCAAAATTGATCCCCACTGAAGGCCAAAACAGAAAAGAAGGACCTACAAACACGCTGGAATGGAGACACCATCAAAGGAATTGCAATTGGAGGAGAAAAAAAGAAAATTTGGGAAAGTTAAGACTCTTAGAAAATGGACTGGGGTTTTATCAGGTGCAGTGCAAAGGACCAAAAGGTGCCAAAACTAAGCTCACAGATGTTGCAAAAGCAGGGGAAAAAGTCAAGGAGGAAGACACAACTTAGGGGGCAAGATGTGAGGGACATGGCATGAACACTTCAGAAAACAACCAAAAAAAGAAAAAAATCTTTCCCAAAGTCAAAGCCATCAAAAGGCAGGCAGGCCATACACCACCAAGGGCAGGCACATGCAGCAAAGCTTGCCAAAATTGATCCCCACTGAAGGCCAAAACAGAAAAGAAGGACTTACAAACACGCTGGAATGGAGACAACATGAAAGGAATTCAATTTCTATGAGAAAAAAAAAAAATTTGGGTAAGTTAGTGATTCTAATAAAATGGCCTGGGTTTATATCAGGTGCAGTGAAAAGGACCAAAAGATGCCCAAACTAAGCTCACAGATGTTGCAAAAGCAGGGGAAAAAGTCAAGGAGGAAGACACAACTTAGGGGGCAAGATGTGAGGGACATGGCATGAACACTTCCGAAAACAACCAAAAAAAGAAAAAAATCTTTCCCAAAGTCAAAGCCATCAAAATGCAGGCAGGCCATACGCCAGCAAGTGCAGGCACATGCAGCAAAGTTTGCCAAAATTGATCCCCACTGAAGGCCAAAACAGAAAAGAAGGACTTACAAACACGCTGGAATGGAGACAACATCAAAGGAATTGCAATTGGAGGAGAAAAAAAGAAAATTTGGGAAATTTAGTGACTCTAAGAAAATGGCCTGGGTTTATATCAGGTGCAGTGCAAAGGACCAAAAGGTGCCCAAACTAAGCTCACAGATGTTGCAAAAGCAGGGGAAAAAGTCAAGGAGGAAGACACAACTTAGGGGGCAAGATGTGAGGGACATGGCATGAACACTTCAGAAAACAACCAAAAAAAGAAAAAAATCTTTCCCAAAGTCAAAGCCATCAAAAGGCATGGCCTGCCTTCAAGTGCAGGGACATGCACCAAAGATTCCTCTATTGGTCCGCATTGAAATCACAAGATTCCTTTTCCCTTCCCGAAAGGAAATGAAATTTCCTTTCGGGAAGGGAAAAGGAATCTTGCGAATCCCAAAAGAAAGGCTTACAAACACTCTGGAAAGGAGATAGGTTCAAATGAAATGCAATTGAAAAAAGAGGAAAATCGGGAATTTTAGTCTCTTCAAAAAATAGGCTGTGAGGAAATCAGCTGCATTGCAAAGGACCAAAAGGTGCCAAAACTAAGCTCACAGATGTTGCAAAAGCAGGGGAAAAAGTCAAGGAGGAAGACACAACTTAGGGGGCAAGATATGAGGGACATGGCATGAATACTTAAAATAATAAAAGAAAAAAAGAAAAAATCTTTCCCAAAGTCAAAGCCATCAAAATGCAGGCAGGCCATACGCCACCAAGGGCAGGCACATGCAGCAAAGCTTGCCAAAATTGATCCCCACTGAAGGCCAAAACAGAAAAGAAGGACCTACAGACACGCTGGAAAGGAGTCAACATCAAAGGAATTGCAATTGGAGGAGAAAAAAAGAAAATTTGGGAAATTTAGTGACTCTAAGAAAATGGCCTGGGTTTATATCAGGTGCAGTGCAAAGGACCAAAAGATGCAAAACCTAAGCTCACAGATGTTGCAAAAGCAGGGGAAAAAGTCAAGGAGGAAGACAGAACTTAGGGAGCAAGATATGAGGGACATGGCATGAATACTTAAAACAAAAAAAAAAAAAAAAAAAAGAAAAAATCTTTCCCAAAGTCAAAGCCATCAAAATGCAGGCAGGCCATACACCACCAAGGGCAGGCACATGCAGCAAAGCTTGCCAAAATTGATCCCCACTGAAGGCCAAAACAGAAAAGAAGGACCTACAAACACGCTGGAATGGATACAACAACAAAGGATTTGCAATTGGAGGAGAAAAAAAGAAAATTTGGGTAAGTTAGTGATTCTAAGAAAATGGCCTGGGTTTATATCAGGTGCAGTGCAAAGGACCAAAAGGTGCCAAAACTAAGCTCACAGATGTTGCAAAAGCAGGGGAAAAAGTCAAGGAGGAAGACACAACTTAGGGGGCAAGATGTGAGGGACATGGCATGAACACTTCAGAAAACAACCAAAAAAAGAAAAAAATCTTTCCCAAAGTCAAAGCCATCAAAAGGCAGGCAGGCCATACACCACCAAGGGCAGGCACATGCAGCAAAGCTTGCCAAAATTGATCCCCACTGAAGGCCAAAACAGAAAAGAAGGACGTACAAGCACGCTGGAAAGGAGTCAACATCAAAGGATTTCCAATTGGAGGAGAAAAAAAGAAAATTTGGGAAATTTAGTGACTCTAAGAAAATGGCCTGGGTTTATATCAGGTGCAGTGCAAAGGACCAAAAGGTGCCAAAACTAAGCTCACAGATGTTGCAAAAGCAGGGGAAAAAGTGAAGGAGGTAGACACAACTTAGGGAGCAAGATGTGAGGGACATGGCATGAATACTTAAAACAAAAAAAAAAAAAAAAAAGAAAAAAACTATCCCAAAGTCAAAGCCATCAAAATGCAGGCAGGCCATAGGCCAGCAAGTGCAGGCACATGCAGCAAAGCTTGCCAAAATTGATCCCCACTGAAGGCCAAAACAGAAAAGAAGGACCTACAAACACGCTGGAATAGAGACAACATCAAAGGATTTGCAATTGGAGGAGAAAAAAAGAAAATTTGGGAAATTTAGTGATTCTAAGAAAATGGCCTGGGTTTATATCAGCTGCAGTGCAAAGGACCAAAAGGTGCCAAAACTAAGCTCACAGATGTTGCAAAAGCAGGGGAAAAAGTCAAGGAGGAAGACACAACTTAGGGGGCAAGATGTGAGGGACATGGCATGAATACTTAAAACAAAAAAAAAAAAAAAGAAAAAATCTGTCCCAAAGTCTAAGCCATCAAAATGCAGGCAGGCCATACGCCAGCAAGTGCAGGCACATGCAGCAAAGCTTGCCAAAATTGATCCCCACTGAAGGCCAAAACAGAAAAGAAGGACTTACAAACACGCTGGAATGGAGACAACATGAAAGGAATTCAATTTCTATGAGAAAAAAAGAAAATTTGGGAAACTTGAAGACTCTTAGAAAGTGGCCTGGGTTTTATCAGGTGCAGTGCAAAGGACCAAAAGATGCCAAAACTAAGCTCACAGATGTTGCAAAAGCAGGGGAAAAAGTCAAGGAGGAAGACACAACATAGGGGGCAAGATATGAGGGACATGGCATGAACACTTCAGAAAACAACCAAAAAAAGAAAAAAATCTTTCCCAAAGTCAAAGCCATCAAAAGGCAGGCAGGCCATACGCCAGCAAGTGCAGGCACATGCAGCAAAGCTTGCCAAAATTGATCCCCACTGAAGGCCAAAACAGAAAAGAAGGACTTACAAACACGCTGGAATGGAGACAACATGAAAGGAATTCAATTTCTATGAGAAAAAAAGAAAATTTGGGTAAGTTAGTGATTCTAAGAAAATGGCCTGGGTTTATATCAGGTGCAGTGCAAAGGACCAAAAGGTGCCAAAACTAAGCTCACAGATGTTGCAAAAGCAGGGGAAAAAGTGAAGGAGGAAGACAGAACTTAGGGGGCAAGATATGAGGGACATGGCTTGAACATTTCAGAAAACAACCAAAAAAAGAAAAAAATCTTTCCCAAAGTCAAAGCCATCAAAAGGCAGGCAGGCCATACGCCAGCAAGGGCTGGCACATGCAGCAAAGCTTGCCAAAATTGATCCCCACTGAAGGCCAAAACAGAAAAGAAGGACTTACAAACACGCTGGAATGGAGACAACATCAACGGATTTACAATTGGAGGAGAAAAAAAGAAAATTTGGGCAATTTAATGACTCTTAGAAAGTGGCCTGGGGTTTTAGCAGGTGCAGTGCAAAGGACCAAAAGGTGCCAAAACTAAGCTCACAGATGTTGCAAAAGCAGGGGAAAAAGTCAAGGAGAAAGACACAACTTAGGGAGCAAGATACGAGGGACATGGCATGAATACATAAAACAAAAAAAAAAAAAAAAAAAAAAAGAAAAAATCTTTCCCAAAGTCAAAGCCATCAAAATGCAGGCAGGCCATACGCTTCCAAGGGCAGGCACATGCAGCAAAGCTTGCCAAAATTGATCCCCACTGAAGGCCAAAACAGAAAAGAAGGACCTACAAACACGCTGGAAAGGAGTCAACATCAAAGAATTGCAATTGGAGGAGGAAAAAAGAAAATTTGGGAAATTTAGTGACTCTAAGAAAATGGCCTGGGTTTATATCAGGTGCAGTGCAAAGGACCAAAAGGTGCCAAAACTAAGCTCACAGATGTTGCAAAAGTAGGGGAAAAAGTCAAGGAGGAAGACACAACTTAGGGGGCAAGATATGAGGGACATGGCATGAATACTTACAATAATAAATAAAAAAAAAAAAAAAAATCTTTCCCAAAGTCAAAGCCATCAAAAGGCAGGCAGGCCATACGCCAGCAAGGGCAGGCACATGCAGCAAAGCTTGCCAAAATTGATCCCCACTGAATGCCAAAACAGAAAAGAAGGACCGACAAACACGCTGGAATGGAGACAACATCAAAGGAATTGCAATTGGAGGAGAACAAAAGAAAATTAGGGAAATTACTGAATCTAAAAAAATGACCTGGGTTTATATCAGGTGCATTGCAAAGGACCAAAAGGTGCCAAAACTAAGCTCACAGATGTTGCAAAAGCAGGGGAAAAAGTGAAGGAGGAAGACACAACTTAGGGAGCAAGATATGAGGGACATGGCATGAATACTTAAAACAAAAAAAAAAAAAAAAAAGAAAAAATCTTTCCCAAAGTCAAAGCCATCAAAATGCAGGCACGCCATAGGCCAGCAAGGGCAGGCACATGCAGCAAAGCTTGCCAAAATTGATCCCCACTGAAGGCCAAAACAGAAAAGAAGGACCTACAAACACGCTGGAAAGGAGTCAACATCTAAGGAATTGCAATTGGAGGAGAAAAAAAGAAAATTTAGGAAATTTAGAGACTCTAAGAAAGTGGCCTGGGTTTTTATCAGGTGCATTGCAAAGGACCAAAAGATGCAAAAACTAAGCTCACAGATGTTGCAAAAGCAGGGGAAAAAGTCAAGGAGGAAGACACAACTTAGGGGGAAAGATATGAGGGACAACTTAGGGGGAAAGATATGAGGGACATGGCATGAACACTTCAGAAAACAACCAAAAAAAGAAAAAAATCTTTCCCAAAGTCAAAGCCATCAAAAGGCATGGCCTGCCATCAAGTGCAGGGACATGCACCAAAGATTCCTCTATTGGTCCCCATTGAAATCGCAAGATTCCTTTTCCCTTCCCGAAAGGAAATGAAATTTCCTTTCGGGAAGGGAAAAGGAATCTTACGAATCCCAAAAGAAAGGCTTACAAACACTCTGGAAAGGAGATAGGTTCAAATGAAATGCAATTGAAAAAAGCAGAAAATCGGGAATTTTAGTCTCTTCAAAAAATAGGCTGTGAGGAAATCAGCTGCATTGCAAAGGACCAAAAGGTGCCAAAACTAAGCTCACAGATGTTGCAAAAGCAGGGGAAAAAGTCAAGGAGGAAGACACAACTTAGGGAGCAAGGTATGAGGGACATGGCATGAATACCTAAAATAATAAAAAAAAAAAAGAAAAAATCTATCCCAAAGTCAAAGCCATCAAAATGCAGGCAGGCCATACACCACCAAGGGCAGGCACATGCAGCAAAGCTTGCCAAAATTGATCCCCACTGAAGGCCAAAACAGAAAAGAAGGACTTACAAACACGCTGGAATGGAGACAACATGAAAGGAATTCAATTTCTATGAGAAAAAAAGAAAATTTGGGTAAGTTAGTGATTCTAAGAAAATGGCCTGGGTTTATATCAGGTGCAGTGCAAAGGACCAAAAGGTGCCAAAACTAAGCTCACAGATGTTGCAAAAGCAGGGGAAAAAGTCAAGGAGGAAGACACAACTTAGGGGGCAAGATGTGAGGGACATGGCATGAACACTTCAGAAAACAACCAAAAAAAGAAAAAAATCTTTCCCAAAGCCAAAGCCATCAAAAGGCATGGCCTGCCATCAAGTGCAGGGACATGCACCAAAGATTCCTCTATTGGTCCCCATTGAAATCGCAAGATTCCTTTTCCCTTCCCGAAAGGAAATGAAATTTCCTTTTGGGAAGGGAAAAGGAATCTTGCGAATCCCAAAAGAAAGGCTTACAAACACTCTGGAAAGGAGATAGGTTCAAATGAAATGCAATTGAAAAAAGCAGAAAATCGGGAATTTTAGTCTCTTCAAAAAATAGGCTGTGAGGAAATCAGCTGCATTGCAAAGGACCAAAAGGTGCCAAAACTAAGCTCACATATGTTGCAAAAGCAGGGGAAAAAGTCAAGGAGGAAGACACAACTTAGGGGGCAAGATATGAGGGACATGGCATGAATACTTAAAATAATAAAAAAAAAAAAGAAAAAATCTTTCCCAAAGTCAAAGCCATCAAAATGCAGGCAGGCCATAGGCCAGCAAGTGCAGGCACATGCAGCAAAGCTTGCCAAAATTGATCCCCACTGAAGGCCAAAACAGAAAAGAAGGACCTACAAGCACGCTGGAAAGGAGTCAACATCAAAGGAATTGCAATTGGAGGAGAAAAAAAGAAAATTTGGGAAATTTAGTGACTCTAAGAAAATGGCCTGGGTTTATATCAGGTGCAGTGCAAAGGACCAAAAGGTGCCAAAACTAAGCTCACAGATGTTGCAAAAGCAGGGGAAAAAGTGAAGGAGGAAGACAGAACTTAGGGGGCAAGATATGAGGGACATGGCATGAATACTTAAAACAAAAAAAAAAAAAAAAAAACCAAAAAACTATCCCAAAGTCAAAGCCATCAAAATGCAGGCAGGCCATAGGCCAGCAAGTGCAGGCACATGCAGCAAAGCTTGCCAAAATTGATCCCCACTGAAGGCCAAAACAGAAAAGAAGGACCTACAAACACGCTGGAATGGAGACAACATCAAAGGAATTGCAATTGGAGGAGAAAAAAAGAAAATTTGGGTAAGTTAGTGATTGTAATAAAATGGCCTGGGTTTATATCAGGTGCAGTGCAAAGGACCAAAAGGTGCCAAAACTAAGCTCACAGATGTTGCAAAAGCAGGGGAAAAAGTCAAGGAGGAAGACACAACTTAGGGGGCAAGTTATGAGGGACATGGCATGAATACTTAAAATAATAAAAAAAAAAAAAAGAAAAAATCTTTCCCAAAGTCAAAGCCATCGAAATGCACGCAGGCCATACACCACCAAGGGCAGGCACATGCAGCAAAGCTTGCCAAAATTGATCCCCACTGAAGGCCAAAACAGAAAAGAAGGACTTACAAACACGCTGGAATGGAGACAACATGAAAGGAAGTCAATTTCTATGAGAAAAAAAGAAAATTTGGGTAAGTTAGTTATTCTAAGAAAATGGCCTGGGTTTATATCAGGTGCAGTGCAAAGGACCAAAAGGTGCCAAAACTAAGCTCACAGATGTTGCAAAAGCAGGGGAAAAAGTCAAGGAGGAAGACACAACTTAGGGGGCAAGATGTGAGGGACATGGCATGAATACTTAAAATAAAAAAAAAAAAAAAGAAAAAATCTTTCCCAAAGTCAAAGCCATCAAAATACAGGCAGGCCATACGCCAGCAAGTGCAGGCACATGCAGCAAAGTTTGCCAAAATTGATCCCCACTGAAGGCCAAAACAGAAAAGAAGGACTTACAAACACGCTGGAATGGAGACAACATCAAAGGAATTGCAATTGGAGGAGAAAAAAAGAAAATTTGGGAAATTTAGTGACTCTAAGAAAATGGCCTGGGTTTATATCAGGTGCAGTGCAAAGGTCCAAAAGGTGCCAAAACTAAGCTCACAGATGTTGCAAAAGCAGGGGAAAAAGTCAAGGAGGAAGACACAACTTAGGGGGCAAGATGTGAGGGACATGGCATGAACACTTCAGAAAACAACCAAAAAAAGAAAAAAATCTTTCCCAAAGTCAAAGCCATCAAACGCCATGGCCTGCCTTCAAGTGCAGGGACATGCACCAAAGATTCCTCTATTGGTCCCCATTGAAATCACAAGATTCCTTTTCCCTTCCCGAAAGGAAATGAAATTTCCTTTTGGGAAGGGAAAAGGAATCTTGCGAATCCCAAAAGAAAGGCTTACAAACACTCTGGAAAGGAGATAGGTTCAAATGAAATGCAATTGAAAAAAGCAGAAAATCGGGAATTTTAGTCTCTTCAAAAAATAGGCTGTGAGGAAATCAGCTGCATTGCAAAGGACCAAAAGGTGCCAAAACGAAGCTCACAGATGTTGCAAAAGCAGGGGAAAAAGTCAAGGAGGAAGACACAACTTAGGGGGCAAGATATGAGGGACATGGCATGAATACTTAAAACAATAAAAAAAAAAAAAAAAAAATCTTTCCCAAAGTCAAAGCCATCAAAATGCAGGCAGGCCATACGCCACCAAGGGCAGGCACATGCAGCAAAGCTTGCCAAAATTGATCCCCACTGAAGGCCAAAACAGAAAAGAAGGACTTACAAACACGCTGGAATGGAGACAACATCAAAGGAATTGCAATTGGAGGAGAAAAAAAGAAAATTTGGGAAATTAATGACTCTAAGAAAATGGCCTGGGTTTATATCAGGTGCAGTGCAAAGGACCAAAAGATGCAAAAACTAAGCTCACAGATGTTGCAAAAGCAGGGGAAAAAGTCAAGGAGGAAGACACAACTTAGGGGGCAAGATATGAGGGACATGGCATGAACACTTCAGAAAAAAACTAAAAAAAGAAAAAAATCTTTCCCAAAGTGAAAGCCATCAAAAGGCAGGCAGGCCATACACCACCAAGGGCAGGCACATGCAGCAAAGCTTGCCAAAATTGATCCCCACTGAAGGCCAAAACAGAAAAGAAGGACCTACAAACACGCTGGAAAGGAGACAACATGAAAGGAATTCAATTTCTATGAGAAAAAAAGAAAATTTGGGTAAGTTAGTGATTCTAATAAAATGGCCTGGGTTTATATCAGGTGCAGTGAAAAGGACCAAAAGATGCCCAAACTAAGCTCACAGATGTTGCAAAAGCAGGGGAAAAAGTCAAGGAGGAAGACACAACTTAGGGGGCAAGATATGAGGGACATGGCATGAATACTTAAACCAAAAAAAAAAAAAAAAAAGAAAAAAATCTTTCCCAAAGTCAAAGCCATCAAAATGCAGGCAGGCCATACGCCAGCAAGTGCAGGCACATGCAGCAAAGCTTGCCAAAATTGATCCCCACTGAAGGCCAAAACAGAAAAGAAGGACCTACAAACACGCTGGAAAGGAGTCAACATCTAAGGAATTGCAATTGGAGGAGAAAAAAAGAAAATTTAGGAAATTTAGAGACTCTAAGAAAGTGGCCTGGGTTTTTATCAGGTGCATTGCAAAGGACCAAAAGATGCAAAAACTAAGCTCACAGATGTTGCAAAAGCAGGGGAAAAAGTCAAGGAGGAAGACACAACTTAGGGGGAAAGATATGAGGGACAACTTAGGGGGAAAGATATGAGGGACATGGCATGAACACTTCAGAAAACAACCAAAAAAAGAAAAAAATCTTTCCCAAAGTCAAAGCCATCAAAAGGCATGGCCTGCCATCAAGTGCAGGGACATGCACCAAAGATTCCTCTATTGGTCCCCATTGAAATCGCAAGATTCCTTTTCCCTTCCCGAAAGGAAATGAAATTTCCTTTCGGGAAGGGAAAAGGAATCTTACGAATCCCAAAAGAAAGGCTTACAAACACTCTGGAAAGGAGATAGGTTCAAATGAAATGCAATTGAAAAAAGCAGAAAATCGGGAATTTTAGTCTCTTCAAAAAATAGGCTGTGAGGAAATCAGCTGCATTGCAAAGGACCAAAAGGTGCCAAAACTAAGCTCACAGATGTTGCAAAAGCAGGGGAAAAAGTCAAGGAGGAAGACACAACTTAGGGAGCAAGATATGAGGGACATGGCATGAATACCTAAAATAATAAAAAAAAAAAAGAAAAAATCTATCCCAAAGTCAAAGCCATCAAAATGCAGGCAGGCCATACACCACCAAGGGCAGGCACATGCAGCAAAGCTTGCCAAAATTGATCCCCACTGAAGGCCAAAACAGAAAAGAAGGACTTACAAACACGCTGGAATGGAGACAACATGAAAGGAATTCAATTTCTATGAGAAAAAAAGAAAATTTGGGTAAGTTAGTGATTCTAAGAAAATGGCCTGGGTTTATATCAGGTGCAGTGCAAAGGACCAAAAGGTGCCAAAACTAAGCTCACAGATGTTGCAAAAGCAGGGGAAAAAGTCAAGGAGGAAGACACAACTTAGGGGGCAAGATATGAGGGACATGGCATGAACACTTCAGAAAACAACCAAAAAAAGAAAAAAATCTTTCCCAAAGCCAAAGCCATCAAAAGGCATGGCCTGCCATCAAGTGCAGGGACATGCACCAAAGATTCCTCTATTGGTCCCCATTGAAATCGCAAGATTCCTTTTCCCTTCCCGAAAGGAAATGAAATTTCCTTTTGGGAAGGGAAAAGGAATCTTGCGAATCCGAAAAGAAAGGCTTACAAACACTCTGGAAAGGAGATAGGTTCAAATGAAATGCAATTGAAAAAAGCAGAAAATCGGGAATTTTAGTCTCTTCAAAAAATAGGCTGTGAGGAAATCAGCTGCATTGCAAAGGACCAAAAGGTGCCAAAACTAAGCTCACATATGTTGCAAAAGCAGGGGAAAAAGTCAAGGAGGAAGACACAACTTAGGGGGCAAGATATGAGGGACATGGCATGAATACTTAAAATAATAAAAAAAAAAAAGAAAAAATCTTTCCCAAAGTCAAAGCCATCAAAATGCAGGCAGGCCATAGGCCAGCAAGTGCAGGCACATGCAGCAAAGCTTGCCAAAATTGATCCCCACTGAAGGCCAAAACAGAAAAGAAGGACCTACAAGCATGCTGGAAAGGAGTCAACATCAAAGGAATTGCAATTGGAGGAGAAAAAAAGAAAATTTGGGAAATTTAGTGACTCTAAGAAAATGGCCTGGGTTTATATCAGGTGCAGTGCAAAGGACCAAAAGGTGCCAAAACTAAGCTCACAGATGTTGCAAAAGCAGGGGAAAAAGTGAAGGAGGAAGACAGAACTTAGGGGGCAAGATATGAGGGACATGGCATGAATACTTAAAACAAAAAAAAAAAAAAAAAAACCAAAAAACTATCCCAAAGTCAAAGCCATCAAAATGCAGGCAGGCCATAGGCCAGCAAGTGCAGGCACATGCAGCAAAGCTTGCCAAAATTGATCCCCACTGAAGGCCAAAACAGAAAAGAAGGACCTACAAACACGCTGGAATGGAGACAACATCAAAGGAATTGCAATTGGAGGAGAAAAAAAGAAAATTTGGGTAAGTTAGTGATTGTAATAAAATGGCCTGGGTTTATATCAGGTGCAGTGCAAAGGACCAAAAGGTGCCAAAACTAAGCTCACAGATGTTGCAAAAGCAGGGGAAAAAGTCAAGGAGGAAGACACAACTTAGGGGGCAAGTTATGAGGGACATGGCATGAATACTTGAAATAATAAAAAAAAAAAAAAGAAAAAATCTTTCCCAAAGTCAAAGCCATCGAAATGCACGCAGGCCATACACCACCAAGGGCAGGCACATGCAGCAAAGCTTGCCAAAATTGATCCCCACTGAAGGCCAAAACAGAAAAGAAGGACTTACAAACACGCTGGAATGGAGACAACATGAAAGGAATTCAATTTCTATGAGAAAAAAAGAAAATTTGGGTAAGTTAGTTATTCTAAGAAAATGGCCTGGGTTTATATCAGGTGCAGTGCAAAGGACCAAAAGGTGCCAAAACTAAGCTCACAGATGTTGCAAAAGCAGGGGAAAAAGTCAAGGAGGAAGACACAACTTAGGGGGCAAGATATGAGGGACATGGCATGAACACTTCAGAAAAAAACTAAAAAAAGAAAAAAATCTTTCCCAAAGTGAAAGCCATCAAAAGGCAGGCAGGCCATACACCACCAAGGGCAGGCACATGCAGCAAAGCTTGCCAAAATTGATCCCCACTGAAGGCCAAAACAGAAAAGAAGGACTTACAAACACGCTGGAAAGGAGACAACATGAAAGGAATTCAATTTCTATGAGAAAAAAAGAAAATTTGGGTAAGTTAGTGATTCTAATAAAATGGCCTGGGTTTATATCAGGTGCAGTGAAAAGGACCAAAAGATGCCCAAACTAAGCTCACAGATGTTGCAAAAGCAGGGGAAAAAGTCAAGGAGGAAGACACAACTTAGGGGGCAAGATATGAGGGACATGGCATGAATACTTAAATCAAAAAAAAAAAAAAAGAAAAAATCTTTCCCAAAGTCAAAGCCATCAAAATGCAGACAGGCAATACGCCAGCAAGTGCAGGCACATGCAGCAAAGCTTGCCAAAATTGATCCCCACTGAAGGCCAAAACAGAAAAGAAGGACTTACAAACACGCTGGAATGGAGACAACATGAAAGGAATTCAATTTCTATGAGAAAAAAAGAAAATTTGGGTAAGTTAGTGATTCTAAGAAAATGGCCTGGGTTTATATCAGGTGCAGTGCAAAGGACCAAAAGGTGCCAAAACTAAGTTCACAGATGTTGCAAAAGCAGGGGAAAAAGACAAGGAGGAAGACACAACTTAGGGGGCAAGATGTGAGGGACATGGCATGAACACTTCAGAAATCCACCAAAACAAGAAAAAAATCTTTCCCAAAGTCAAAGCCATCAAAATGCAGGCAGGCCATACGCCAGCAAGGGCAGGCACATGCAGCAAAGCTTGCCAAAATTCATCCCCACTGAAGGCCAAAACAGAAAAGAAGGACTTACAAACACGCTGGAAAGGAGTCAACATCAAAGGAATTGCAATTGGAGGAGAAAAAAAGAAAATTTGGGAAATTTAGTGACTCTAAGAAAATGGCCTGGGTTTATATCAGGTGCAGTGCAAAGGACCAAAAGATGCCAAAACTAAGCTCACAGATGTTGCAAAAGCAGGGGAAAAAGTGAAGGAGGAAGACACAACTTAGGGAGCAAGATATGAGGGACATGGCATGAATACTTAAAACAAAAAAAAAAAAAAAAAAAGAAAAAATCTATCCCAAAGTCAAAGCCATCAAAATGCAGGCAGGCCATACGCCAGCAAGTGCAGGCACATGCAGCAAAGCTTGCCAAAATTGATCCCCACTGAAGGCCAAAACAGGAAATAAGGACCTACAAACACGCTGGAATGGAGACAACATCAAAGGATTTGCAATTGGAGGAGAAAAAAAGAAAATTTGGGAAATTTAGTGACCCTAAGAAAATGGCCTGGGTTTATATCAGGTGCAGTGCAAAGGACCAAAAGATGCCAAAACTAAGCTCACAGATGTTGCAAAAGCAGGGGAAAAAGACAAGGAGGAAGACACAACTTAGGGGGCAAGATATGAGGGACATGGCATGAATACTTAAAATAATAAAAAAAAAAAAAGAAAAAATCTTTCCCAAAGTCAAAGCCATCAAAATGCAGACAGGCCATACACCACCAAGGGCAGGCACATGCAGCAAAGCTTGCCAAAATTGATCCCCACTGAAGGCCAAAACAGAAAAGAAGGACTTACAAACACGCTGGAATGGAGACAACATGAAAGGAATTCAATTTCTATGAGAAAAAAAGAAAATTTGGGTAAGTTAGTGACTCTAAGAAAATGGCCTGGGTTTATAACAGGTGCAGTGCAAAGGACCAAAAGGTGCCAAAACTAAGCTCACAGATGTTGCAAAAGCAGGGGAAAAAGTCAAGGAGGAAGACACAACTTAGGGGGCAAGATGTGAGGGACATGGCATGAATACTTAAAATAAAAAAAAAAAGAAAGAAAAAATCTTTCCCAAACTCAAAGCCATCGAAATACAGGCAGGCCATACGCCAGCAAGTGCAGGCACATGCAGCAAAGCTTGCCAAAATTGATCCCCACTGAAGGCCAAAACAGAAAAGAAGGACTTACAAACACGCTGGAATGGAGGCAACATCAAAGGAATTGCAATTGGAGGAGAAAAAAAGAAAATTTGGGAAATTTATTGACTCTAAGAAAATGGCCTGGGTTTATATCAGGTGCAGTGCAAAGGACCAAAAGATGCCAAAACTAAGCTCACAGATGTTGCAAAAGCAGGGGAAAAAGTCAAGGAGGAAGACACAACTTAGGGAGCAAGATATGAGGGACATGGCATGAATAATTAAAACAAAAAAAAAAAAAAAAAGAAAAAATCTATCCCAAAGTCAAAGCCATCAAAATGCAGGCAGGCCATACACCACCAAGGGCAGGCACATGCAGCAAAGCTTGCCAAAATTGATCCCCACTGAAGGCCAAAACAGAAAAGAAGGACTTACAAACACGCTGGAATGGAGACAACATGAAAGGAATTCAATTTCTATGAGAAAAAAAGAAAATTTGGGTAAGTTAGTGACTCTAAAAAAATGGCCTGGGTTTATATAAGTTGCAGTGCAAAGGACCAAAAGGTTCCCAAACTAAGCTCACAGATGTTGCAAAAGCAGGGGAAAAAGTCAAGGAGGAAGACACAACTTAGGGGGCAAGATGTGAGGGACATGGCATGAACACTTCAGAAAACAACCAAAACAAGAAAAAAATCTTTCCCAAAGTCAAAGCCATCAAAAGGCATGGCCTGCCTTCAAGTGCAGGGACATGCACCAAAGATTCCTCTATTGGTCCCCATTGAAATCACAAGATTCCTTTTCCCTTCCCGAAAGGAAATGAAATTTCCTTTTGGGAAGGGAAAAGGAATCTTGCGAATCCCAAAAGAAAGGATTACAAACACTCTGGAAAGGAGAAAGGTTCAAATGAAATGCAATTGAAAAAAGCAGAAAATCGGGAATTTTAGTCTCTTCAAAAAATAGGCTGTGAGGAAATCAGCTGCATTGCAAAGGACCAAAAGGTGCCAAAACTAAGCTCACAGATGTTGCAAAAGCAGGGGAAAAAGTCAAGGAGGAAGACACAACTTAGGGGGCAAGATATGAGGGACATGGCATGAATACTTAAAATAATAAAAAAAAAAAAGAAAAAATCTTTCCCAAAGTCAAAGCCATCAAAATACAGGCAGGCCATACGCCAGCAAGTGCAGGCACATGCAGCAAAGCTTGCCAAAATTGATCCCCACTGAAGGCCAAAACAGAAAAGAAGGACTTACAAACACGCTGGAATGGAGACAACATCAAAGGAATTGCAATTGGAGGAGAAAAAAAGAAAATTTGGGAAATTTAATGACTCTTAGAAAGTGGCCTGGGCTTTTAGGAGGTGCAGTGCAAAGGACCAAAAGGTGCCAAAACTAAGCTCACAGATGTTGCAAAAGCAGGGGAAAAAGTCAAGGAGGAAGACACAACTTAGGGGGCAAGATATGAGGGACATGGCATGAACACTTCAGAAAAAAACTAAAAAAAGAAAAAAATCTTTCCCAAAGTGAAAGCCATCAAAAGGCAGGCAGGCCATACACCACCAAGGGCAGGCACATGCAGCAAAGCTTGCCAAAATTGATCCCCACTGAAGGCCAAAACAGAAAAGAAGGACTTACAAACACGCTGGAATGGAGACAACATCAAAGGAATTGCAATTGGAGGAGAAAAAAAGAAAATTTGGGAAATTTACTGACTCTAAAAAATGGCCTGGGTTTATATCAGGTGCAGTGCAAAGGACCAAAAGGTGCCAAAACTAAGCTCACAGATGTTGCAAAAGCAGGGGAAAAAGTGAAGGAGGAAGACACAACTTAGGGGGCAAGATGTGAGGGACATGGCATGAATACTTAAAATAATAAAAAAAAAAAAAAGAAAAAATCTTTCCCAAAGTCAAAGCCATCAAAATGCAGGCAGGCCATACGCCAGCAAGTGCAGGCACATGCAGCAAAGCTTGCCAAAATTGATCCCCACTGAAGGCCAAAACAGAAAAGAAGGACTTACAAACACGCTGGAATGGAGACAACATGAAAGGAATTCAATTTCTATGAGAAAAAAAGAAAATTTGGGAAATTTAGTGATTCTAAGAAAATGGCCTGGGTTTATATCAGGTGCAGTGCAAAGGACCAAAAGGTGCCAAAACTAAGCTCACAGATGTTGCAAAAGCAGGGGAAAAAGTCAAGGAGGAAGACACAACTTAGGGGGCAAGATGTGAGGGACATGGCATGAATACTTGAAATAATAAAAAAAAAAAAAAGAAAAAATCTTTCCCAAAGTCAAAGCCATCAAAATGCAGACAGGCCATACGCCAGCAAGTGCAGGCACATGCAGCAAAGCTTGCCAAAATTGATCCCCACTGAAGGCCAAAACAGAAAAGAAGGACTTACAAACACGCTGGAATGGAGACAACATGAAAGGAATTCAATTTCTATGAGAAAAAAAGAAAATTTGGGAAATTTAGTGACTCTAAGAAAATGGCCTGGGTTTATATCAGGTGCAGTGCAAAGGACCAAAAGGTGCCAAAACTAAGCTCACAGATGTTGCAAAAGCAGGGGAAAAAGTCAAGGAGGAAGACACAACTTAGGGGGCAAGATATGAGGGACATGGCATGAATACTTAAAATAATAAAAAAAAAAAAAGAAAAAATCTTTCCCAAAGTCAAAGCCATCAAAATACAGGCAGGCCATACGCCAGCAAGGGCAGGCACATGCAGCAAAGCTTGCCAAAATTCATCCCCACTGAAGGCCAAAACAGAAAAGAAGGACTTACAAACACGCTGGAAAGGAGCCAACATAAAAGGAATTGCAATTGGAGGAGAAAAAAAGAAAATTTGGGAAATTTAGTGACTCTAAGAAAATGGCCTGGGTTTATATCAGGTGCAGTGCAAAGGACCAAAAGATGCGAAAACTAAGCTCACAGATGTTGCAAAAGCAGGGGAAAAAGTCAAGGAGGAAGACACAACTTAGGGGGCAAGATGTGAGGGACATGGCATGAACACTTCAGAAAACAACCAAAAAAAGAAAAAAATCTTTCCCAAAGTCAAAGCCATCAAAAGGCATGGCCTGCCATCAAGTGCAGGGACATGCACCAAAGATTCCTCTATTGGTCCCCATTGAAATCGCAAGATTCCTTTTCCCTTCCCCAAAGGAAATGAAATTTCCTTTCGGGAAGGGAAAAGGAATCTTGCGAATCCCAAAAGAAAGGCTTACAAACACTCTGGAAAGCAGATAGGTTCAAATGAAATGCAATTGAAAAAAGCAGAAAATCGGGAATTTTAGTCTCTTTAAAAAATAGGCTGTGAGGAAATCAGCTGCATTGCAAAGGACCAAAAGGTGCCAAAACTAAGCTCACAGATGTTGCAAAAGCAGGGGAAAAAGTCAAGGAGGAAGACACAACTTAGGGAGCAAGATATGAGGGACATGGCATGAATAGTTAAAACAAAAAAAAAAAAAAAAAAGAAAAAATCTATCCCAAAGTCAAAGCCATCAAAATGCAGGCAGGCCATACACCACCAAGGGCAGGCACATGCAGCAAAGCTTGCCAAAATTGATCCCCACTGAAGGCCAAAACAGAAAAGAAGGACCTACAGACACGCTGGAAAGGAGACACCATCAAAGGAATTGCAATTGGAGGAGAAAAAAAGAAAATTTGGGAAATTTAGTGACTCTAAGAAAATGGCCTGGGTTTATATCAGGTGCAGTGCAAAGGACCAAAAGATGCAAAAACTAAGCTCACAGATGTTGCAAAAGCAGGGGAAAAAGTCAAGGAGGAAGACACAACTTAGGGGGCAAGATATGAGGGACATGGCATGAACACTTCAGAAAAAAACTAAAAAAAGAAAAAAATCTTTCCCAAAGTGAAAGCCATCAAAAGGCAGGCAGGCCATACACCACCAAGGGCAGGCACATGCAGCAAAGCTTGCCAAAATTGATCCCCACTGAAGGCCAAAAAAGAAAAGAAGGACCTACAAACACGCTGGAATGGAGACAACATGAAAGGATTTCCGATAGGAGGAGAAAAAAAGAAAATTTGGGAAATTTAGTGACTCTAAGAAAATGGCCTGGGTTTATATCAGGTGCAGTGCAAAGGACCAAAAGGTGCCAAAACTAAGCTCACAGATGTTGCAAAAGCAGGGGAAAAAGTGAAGGAGGAAGACACAACTTAGGGGGCAAGATATGAGGGACATGGCATGAATACTTAAAATAATAAAAAAAAAAAAAAGAAAAAATCTTTCCCAAAGTCAAAGCCAACAAAATGCAGGCAGGCCATACGCCAGCAAGTGCAGGCACATGCAGCAAAGCTTGCCAAAATTGATCCCCACTGAAGGCCAAAACAGAAAAGAAGGACCTACAAACACGCTGGAATGGAGACAACATCAAAGGAATTGCAATTGGAGGAGAAAAAGAAAAATTGGGAAATTTAGTGACTCTAAGAAAATGGCCTGGGTTTATATCAGGTGCAGTGCAAAGGACCAAAAGATGCCAAAACTAAGCTCACAGATGTTGCAAAAGCAGGGGAAAAAGTCAAGGAGGAAGACACAACTTAGGGGGCAAGATGTGAGGGACATGGCATGAATACTTAAAATAATAAAAAAAAAAAAAAGAAAAAATCTATCCTAAAGTCAAAGCCATCAAAATGCAGGCAGGCCATACGCCAGCAAGTGCAGGCACATGCAGCAAAGCTTGCCAAAATTGATCCCCACTGAAGGCCAAAACAGAAAAGAAGGACTTACAAACACGCTGGAATGGAGACAACATGAAAGGAATTCAATTTCTATGAGAAAAAAAGAAAATTTGGGTAAGTTAGTGATTCTAAGAAAATGGCCTGGGTTTATATCAGGTGCAGTGCAAAGGACCAAAAGGTGCCAAAACTAAGCTCACAGATGTTGCAAAAGCAGGGGAAAAAGTCAAGGAGGAAGACACAACTTAGGGGGCAAGATGTGAGGGACATGGCATGAATACTTGAAATAATAAAAAAAAAAAAAAGAAAAAATCTTTCCCAAAGTCAAAGCCATCAAAATGCAGACAGGCCATACGCCAGCAAGTGCAGGCACATGCAGCAAAGCTTGCCAAAATTGATCCCCACTGAAGGCCAAAACAGAAAAGAAGGACTTACAAACACGCTGGAATGGAGACAACATGAAAGGAATTCAATTTCTATGAGAAAAAAAGAAAATTTGGGAAAGTTAGTGATTCTAAGAAAATGGCCTGGGTTTATATCAGGTGCAGTGCAAAGGACCAAAAGGTGCCAAAACTAAGTTCACAGATGTTGCAAAAGCAGGGGAAAAAGACAAGGAGGAAGACACAACTTAGGGGGCAAGATGTGAGGGACATGGCATGAACACTTCAGAAAACCACCAAAACAAGAAAAAAATCTTTCCCAAAGTCAAAGCCATCAAAAGGCATGGCCTGCCATCAAGTGCAGGGACATGCACCAAAGATTCCTCTATTGGTCCCCATTGAAATCGCAAGATTCCTTTTCCCTTCCCGAAAGGAAATGAAATTTCCTTTCGGGAAGGGAAAAGGAATCTTGCGAATCCCAAAAGAAAGGCTTACAAACACTCTGGAAAGGAGATAGGTTCAAATGAAATGCAATTGAAAAAAGCAGAAAATCGGGAATTTTAGTCTCTTTAAAAAATAGGCTGTGAGGAAATCAGCTGCATTGCAAAGGACCAAAAGGTGCCAAAACTAAGCTCACAGATGTTGCAAAAGCAGGGGAAAAAGTCAAGGAGGAAGACACAACTTAGGGGGCAAGATATGAGGGACATGGCATGAATACTTAAAATAATAAAAAAAAAAAAAGAAAAAATCTTTCCCAAAGTCAAAGCCATCAAAATGCAGGCAGGCCATACGCCAGCAAGGGCAGGCACATGCAGCAAAGCTTGCCAAAATTCATCCCCACTGAAGGCCAAAACAGAAAAGAAGGACTTACAAACACGCTGGAAAGGAGCCAACATAAAAGGAATTGCAATTGGAGGAGAAAAAAAGAAAATTTGGGAAATTTAGTGACTCTAAGAAAATGGCCTGGGTTTATATCAGGTGCAGTGCAAAGGACCAAAAGATGCCAAAACTAAGCTCACAGATGTTGCAAAAGCAGGGGAAAAAGTGAAGGAGGAAGACACAACTTAGGGAGCAAGATATGAGGGACATGGCATGAATACTTAAAACAAAAAAAAAAAAAAAAAAAAGAAAAAATCTATCCCAAAGTCAAAGCCATCAAAATGCAGGCAGGCCATAGGCCAGCAAGTGCAGGCACATGCAGCAAAGCTTGCCAAAATTGATCCCCACTGAAGGCCAAAACAGGAAAGAAGGACCTACAAACACGCTGGAATGGAGACAACATCAAAGGATTTGCAATTGGAGGAGAAAAAAAGAATATTTGGGAAATTTAGTGACCCTAAGAAAATGGCCTGGGTTTATATCAGGTGCAGTGCAAAGGACCAAAAGATGCAAAAACTAAGCTCACAGATGTTGCAAAAGCAGGGGAAAAAGACAAGGAGGAAGACACAACTTAGGGGGCAAGATATGAGGGACATGGCATGAATACTTAAAATAATAAAAAAAAAAAAAAGAAAAAATCTTTCCCAAAGTCAAAGCCATCAAAATGCACGCAGGCCATACACCACCAAGGGCAGGCACATGCAGCAAAGCTTGCCAAAATTGATCCCCACTGAAGGCCAAAACAGAAAAGAAGGACTTACAAACACGCTGGAATGGAGACAACATGAAAGGAATTCAATTTCTATGAGAAAAAAAGAAAATTTGGGAAATTTAGTGACTCTAAGAAAATGGCCTGGGTTTATATCAGGTGCAGTGCAAAGGACCAAAAGGTGCCAAAACTAAGCTCACAGATGTTGCAAAAGCAGGGGAAAAAGTCAAGGAGGAAGACACAACTTAGGGGGCAAGATATGAGGGACATGGCATGAATACTTAAAATAATAAAAAAAAAAAAAGAAAAAATCTTTCCCAAAGTCAAAGCCATCAAAATACAGGCAGGCCATACGCCAGCAAGGGCAGGCACATGCAGCAAAGCTTGCCAAAATTCATCCCCACTGAAGGCCAAAACAGAAAAGAAGGACTTACAAACACGCTGGAAAGGAGCCAACATAAAAGGAATTGCAATTGGAGGAGAAAAAAAGAAAATTTGGGAAATTTAGTGACTCTAAGAAAATGGCCTGGGTTTATATCAGGTGCAGTGCAAAGGACCAAAAGATGCGAAAACTAAGCTCACAGATGTTGCAAAAGCAGGGGAAAAAGTCAAGGAGGAAGACACAACTTAGGGGGCAAGATGTGAGGGACATGGCATGAACACTTCAGAAAACAACCAAAAAAAGAAAAAAATCTTTCCCAAAGTCAAAGCCATCAAAAGGCATGGCCTGCCATCAAGTGCAGGGACATGCACCAAAGATTCCTCTATTGGTCCCCATTGAAATCGCAAGATTCCTTTTCCCTTCCCCAAAGGAAATGAAATTTCCTTTCGGGAAGGGAAAAGGAATCTTGCGAATCCCAAAAGAAAGGCTTACAAACACTCTGGAAAGCAGATAGGTTCAAATGAAATGCAATTGAAAAAAGCAGAAAATCGGGAATTTTAGTCTCTTTAAAAAATAGGCTGTGAGGAAATCAGCTGCATTGCAAAGGACCAAAAGGTGCCAAAACTAAGCTCACAGATGTTGCAAAAGCAGGGGAAAAAGTCAAGGAGGAAGACACAACTTAGGGAGCAAGATATGAGGGACATGGCATGAATAGTTAAAACAAAAAAAAAAAAAAAAAAGAAAAAATCTATCCCAAAGTCAAAGCCATCAAAATGCAGGCAGGCCATACACCACCAAGGGCAGGCACATGCAGCAAAGCTTGCCAAAATTGATCCCCACTGAAGGCCAAAACAGAAAAGAAGGACCTACAGACACGCTGGAAAGGAGACACCATCAAAGGAATTGCAATTGGAGGAGAAAAAAAGAAAATTTGGGAAATTTAGTGACTCTAAGAAAATGGCCTGGGTTTATATCAGGTGCAGTGCAAAGGACCAAAAGATGCAAAAACTAAGCTCACAGATGTTGCAAAAGCAGGGGAAAAAGTCAAGGAGGAAGACACAACTTAGGGGGCAAGATATGAGGGACATGGCATGAACACTTCAGAAAAAAACTAAAAAAAGAAAAAAATCTTTCCCAAAGTGAAAGCCATCAAAAGGCAGGCAGGCCATACACCACCAAGGGCAGGCACATGCAGCAAAGCTTGCCAAATTTGATCCCCACTGAAGGCCAAAACAGAAAAGAAGGACCTACAAACACGCTGGAATGGAGACAACATCAAAGGAATTGCAATTGGAGGAGAAAAAGAAAAATTGGGAAATTTAGTGACTCTAAGAAAATGGCCTGGGTTTATATCAGGTGCAGTGCAAAGGACCAAAAGATGCCAAAACTAAGCTCACAGATGTTGCAAAAGCAGGGGAAAAAGTGAAGGAGGAAGACACAACTTAGGGGGCAAGATGTGAGGGACATGGCATGAATACTTAAAATAATAAAAAAAAAAAAAAGAAAAAATCTTTCCCAAAGTCAAAGCCATCAAAATGCAGGCAGGCCATACGCCAGCAAGTGCAGGCACATGCAGCAAAGCTTGCCAAAATTGATCCCCACTGAAGGCCAAAACAGAAAAGAAGGACTTACAAACACGCTGGAATGGAGACAACATGAAAGGAATTCAATTACTATGAGAAAAATAGAAAATTTGGGTAAGTTAGTGATTCTAAGAAAATGGCCTGGGTTTATATCAGGTGCAGTGCAAAGGACCAAAAGGTGCCAAAACTAAGCTCACAGATGTTGCAAAAGCAGGGGAAAAAGTCAAGGAGGAAGACACAACTTAGGGGGCAAGATGTGAGGGACATGGCATGAATACTTGAAATAATAAAAAAAAAAAAAAGAAAAAATCTTTCCCAAAGTCAAAGCCATCAAAATGCAGACAGGCCATACGCCAGCAAGTGCAGGCACATGCAGCAAAGCTTGCCAAAATTGATCCCCACTGAAGGCCAAAACAGAAAAGAAGGACTTACAAACACGCTGGAATGGAGACAACATGAAAGGAATTCAATTTCTATGAGAAAAAAAGAAAATTTGGGAAATTTAGTGACTCTAAGAAAATGGCCTGGGTTTATATCAGGTGCAGTGCAAAGGACCAAAAGGTGCCAAAACTAAGTTCACAGATGTTGCAAAAGCAGGGGAAAAAGACAAGGAGGAAGACACAACTTAGGGGGCAAGATGTGAGGGACATGGCATGAACACTTCAGAAAACCACCAAAACAAGAAAAAAATCTTTCCCAAAGTCAAAGCCATCAAAAGGCATGGCCTGCCATCAAGTGGAGGGACATGCACCAAAGATTCCTCTATTGGTCCCCATTGAAATCGCAAGATTCCTTTTCCCTTCCCGAAAGGAAATGAAATTTCCTTTCGGGAAGGGAAAAGGAATCTTGCGAATCCCAAAAGAAAGGCTTACAAACACTCTGGAAAGGAGATAGGTTCAAATGAAATGCAATTGAAAAAAGCAGAAAATCGGGAATTTTAGTCTCTTCAAAAAATAGGCTGTGAGGAAATCAGCTGCATTGCAAAGGATCGAAAGGTTCCCAAACTAAGCCCACAGATGTTGCAAAAGCAGGGGAAAAAGTCAAGGAGGAAGACACAACTTAGGGGGCAAGATATGAGGGACATGGCATGAATACTTAAAATAATAAAAAAAAAAAAGAAAAAATCTTTCCCAAAGTCAAAGCCATCAAAATGCAGGCAGGCCATAGGCCAGCAAGGGCAGGCACATGCAGCAAAGCTTGCCAAAATTCATCCCCACTGAAGGCCAAAACAGAAAAGAAGGACTTACAAACACGCTGGAAAGGAGTCAACATCAAAGGAATTGCAATTGGAGGAGAAAAAAAGAAAATTTGGGAAATTTAGTGACCCTAAGAAAATGGCCTGGGTTTATATCAGGTGCAGTGCAAAGGACCAAAAGGTGCCAAAACTAAGCTCACAGATGTTGCAAAAGCAGGGGAAAAAGTCAAGGAGGAAGACACAACTTAAGGAGCAAGATATGAGGGACATGGCATGAATACTTATAACAAAAAAAAAAAAAAAAAGAAAAAATTCATCCCAAAATCAAAGCCATCAAAATGCAGGCAGGCCATACACCACCAAGGGCAGGCACATGCAGCAAAGCTTGCCAAAATTGATCCCCACTGAAGCCCAAAACAGAAAAGAAGGACCTACAGACACGCTGGAAAGGAGTCAACATCAAAGGAATTGCAATTGGAGGAGAAAAAATGAGAATTTGGGAAATTTAGTGACTCTAAGAAAATGGCCTGGGGTTTTAGCAGGTGCAGTGCAAAGGACCAAAAGATGCAAAAACTAAGCTCACAGAGGTTGCAAAAGCAGGGGAAAAAGTGAAGGAGGAAGACAGAACTTAGGGAGCAAGATATGAGGTACATGGCATGAATACTTAAAATAATAAAAAAAAAAAAAAAGAGAAAAACTTTCCCATAGTCAAATCCATCAAAATGCAGGCAGGCCATAGGCCAGCAAGTGCAGGCACATGCAGCAAAGCATGCCAAAATTGATCCCCACTGAAGGCAAAAATAGAAAAGAAGGACTTAGAAACACGCTGGAATGGAGACAACATGAAAGGAATTCAATTTCTATGAGAAAAAAAGAAAATTTGGGAAATTTAGTGACTCTAAGAAAATGGCCTGGGTTTATATCAGGTGCAGTGCAAAGGACCAAAAGATGCCAAAACTAAGCTCACAGATGTTGCAAAAGCAGGGGAAAAAGACAAGGAGGAAGACACAACTTAGGGGGCAAGATATGAGGGACATGGCATGAATACTTAAAACAAAAAAAAAAAAAAAAAAGAAAAAATCTATCTTAAAGTCAAAGCCATCAAAATGCAGGCAGGCCATAGGCCAGCAAGTGCAGGCACATGCAGCAAAGCTTGCCAAAATTGATCCCCACTGAAGGCCAAAACAGAAAAGAAGGACTTACAAACACGCTGGAATGGAGACAACATGATAGGAATTGCAATTGGAGGAGAAAAAAAGAAAATTTGGGAAATTTAGTGACTCTAAGAAAATGGCCTGGGTTTATATCAGGTGCAGTGCAAAGGACCAAAAGATGCAAAAACTAAGCTCACAGATGTTGCCAACGCAGGGGAAAAAGTCAAGGAGGAAGACAACTTAGGGAGCATGATATGAGGGACATGGCATGAATACTTAAAATAATAAAAAAAATAAAAAAGAAAAAATCTTTCCCAAAGTCAAAGCCATCAAAATGCAGGCAGGCCATACGCCAGCAAGGGCAGGCACATGCAGCAAAGCTTGCCAAAATTGATCCCCACTGAAGGCCAAAACAGAAAAGAAGGACCTACAAACATGCTTGAAAGGAGTCAACATCAAAGGAATTGCAATTGGAGGAGAAAAAAAGAAAATTAAGGAAATTACTGACTCTAAAAAAATGGCCTGGGGTTTTAGCAGGTGCAGTGCAAAGGACCAAAAGGTGCCAAATGTAAGCTCACAGATATTGCAAAAGCAGGGGAAAAAGACAAGGAGGAAGACACAACTTAGGGGTCAAGATGTGAGGGACATGGCATGAACACTTCAGAAAACAACCAAAACAAGAAAAAAAATCTTTCCCAAAATCAAAGCCATCAAAAGGCATGGCCTGCCATCAAGTGCAGGGACATGCACCAAAGATTCCTCTATTGGTCCCCATTGAAATCACAAGATTCCTTTTCCCTTCCCAAAAGGAAATGAAATTTCCTTTTTGGGAAGGGAAAAGGAATCTTGCGAATCCCAAAAGAAAGGCTTACAAACACTCTGGAAAGGAGATAGGTTCAAATGAAATGCAATTGAAAAAGCAGAAAATCGGGAATATTAGTCTCTTCTAAAAACAGGCTGTGAGGAAATCAGCTGCATTGCAAAGGACCTAAAGGTGCCAAAACTAAGCTCACAGATGTTGCAAAAGCAGGGGAAAAAGTCAAGGAGGAAGACACAACTTAGGGGGCAAGATATGAGGGACATGACATGAACACTTCAGAAAACAACCAAAAAAAGAAAAAAATCTTTCCCAAAGTCAAAGCCATCAAAAGGCATCCCTGCCTTCTAGTGCAGGGACATGCACCAAAGATTCCTCTATTGGTCCCCATTGAAATCACAAGATTCCTTTTCCCTTCCCAAAAGGAAATGAAATTTCCTTTTGGGAAGGGAAAAGGAATCTTGCGAATCCCAAAAGAAAGGCTTACAAACACTATGGAAAGGAGATAGGTTCAAATGAAATGCAATTGAAAAAAGCAGAAAATCAGGAATTTTAGTCTCTTCAAAAAATAGGGTGTGAGGAAATCAGCTGCATTGCAAAGGAATAAAAGGTGCCAAAACTAAGCTCACAGATGTTGCAAAAGCAGGGGAAAAAGTCAAGGAGGAAGACACAACTTATGGGGGCAAGATATGAGGGACATGGCATGAATACTTAAAAAAATAAAAAAAAAAAAGAAAAAATCTTTCCCAAAGTCAAAGCCATCAACATGCAGGCAGGCCATACGCCACCAAGGGCAGGCACATGCAGCAAAGCTTGCCAAAATTGATCCCCACTGAAAGCCAAAACAGAAAAAAGGACCTAAAGACACGCTGGAAAGGAGTCAACATCAAAGGAATTGCAATTGGAGGAGAAAAAAAGAAAATTTGGGAAATTTAGTGACTCTAAGAAAATGGCCTGGGTTTATATCAGGTGCAGTGCAAAGAACCAAAAGATGCAAAAACTAAGCTCACAGATGTTGCAAAAGCAGGGGAAAAAGTGAAGGAGGTAGACACAACTTAGGGAGCAAGATATGAGGGACATGGCATGAATACTTAAAACAAAAAAAAAAAAAAAAAAGAAAAAATCTTTCCCAAAGTCAAAGCCATCAAAATGCAGGCAGGCCATAGGCCAGCAAGTGCAGGCACATGCAGCAAAGCTTGCCAAAATTGATCCCCACTGAAGGCCAAAATAGAAAAGAAGGACTTACAAACACGCTGGAATGGAGACAACATGAAAGGAATTCAATTTCTATGAGAAAAAAAGAAAATTTGGGAAATTTAGTGACTCTAAGAAAATGGCCTGGGTTTATATCAGGTGCAGTGCAAAGGACCAAAAGGTGCCAAAACTAAGCTCACAGATGTTGCAAAAGCAGGGGAAAAAGTCAAGGAGGAAGACACAACTTAGGGGGCAAGATGTGAGGGACATGGCATGAATACTTAAAACAAAAATGAAAAAAAAAGAAAAAATCTTTCCCAAAGTCAAAGCCATCAAAATGCAGGCAGGCCATACACCAGCAAGGGCAGGCACATGCAGCAAAGCTTGCCAAAATTGATCCCCACTGAAGGCCAAAACAGAAAAGAAGGACCTACAAACACGCTGGAATGGAGACACCATCAAAGGAATTGCAACTGGAGGAGAAAAAAAGAAAATTTGGGAAATTTAATGACTCTTAGAAAGTGGCCTGGGGTTTTAGCAGGTGCAGTGCAAAGGACCAAAAGGTGCCTAAACTAAGCTCACAGATGTTGCAAAAGCAGGGGAAAAAGTGAAGGAGGAAGACACAACTTAGGGAGCAAGATATGAGGGACATGGCATGAATACTTAAAACAAAAAAAAAAAAAAGAAAAAATCTTTCCCAAAGTCAAAGCCATCAAAATGCAGGCAGGCCATACGCCAGCAAGGGCAGGCACATGCAGCAAAGCTTGCCAAAATTGATCCCCACTGAAGGCCAAAACAGAAAAGAAGGACCTACAAACACGTTGGAATGGAGACAACATCCAAGGAATTGCAATTGGAGGAGAAAAAAAGAAAATTTGGGAAATTTAATGACTCTTAGAAAGTGGCCTGGGGTTTTAGCAGGTGCAGTGCAAAGGACCAAAAGGTGCCAAAACTAAGCTCACAGATGTTGCAAAAGCAGGGGTAAAA
Source organism: Artemisiospiza belli (assembly GCA_021963965.1). Taxonomy (NCBI): domain Eukaryota; kingdom Metazoa; phylum Chordata; class Aves; order Passeriformes; family Passerellidae; genus Artemisiospiza; species Artemisiospiza belli. The sequence continues at coordinate 56,962 of JAKDEW010000849.1, forward strand.
GTCAAGGAGGAAGACAACTTAGGGAGCAAGATATGAGGGATATGGCATGAATACTTAAAACAAAAAAAAAAAAAAAAAAAAGAAAAAATCTATCCCAAAGTAAAAGCCATCAAAATGCAGGCAGGCCATAGGCCAGCAAGTGCACGCACATGCAGCAAAGCTTGCCAAAATTGATCCCCACTGAAGGCCAAAACAGAAAAGAAGGACCTACAAACACGCTGGAATGGAGTCAACATCAAAGGAATTGCAATTGGAGGAGAAAAAAAGAAAATTTGGGAAATTTAGTGACTCTAAGAAAATGGCCTGGGTTTATATCAGGTGCAGTGCAAGGGACCAAAAGGTGCCAAAACTAAGCTCACAGACGTTGCAAAAGCAGGGGAAAAAGTGAAGGAGGAAGACACAACTTAGGGAGCAAGATATGAGGGACATGGCATGAATAATTAAAATAATAAAAAAAAAAAAAAGAAAAAATCTTTCCCAAAGTCAAAGCCATCAAAATGCAGGCAAGCCATATGCCAGCAAGTGCAGGCACATGCAGCAAAGCTTGCCAAAATTGATCCCCACTGAAGGCCAAAACAGAAAAGAAGGACCTACAAACACGCTGGAATGGAGAGAGCATCAAAGGATTTGCAATTGGAGGAGAAAAAAAGAAAATTAAGGAAATTACAGACTCTAAAAAAATGGCCTGGGGTTTTAGCAGGTGCATTGCAAAGGACCAAAAGGTGCCAAAACTAAGCTCACAGATATTGCAAAAGCAGGGGAAAAAGTCAAGGAGGAAGACACAACTTAGGGAGCAGGATATGAGGGACATGGCATGAATACTTAAAACAAAAAAAAAAAAAAAAAAAAAAGAAAAAATCTTTCCCAAAGTCAAAGCCATCAAAATGCAGGCACGCCATAGGCCAGCAAGTGCAGGCACATGCAGCAAAGCTTGCCAAAATTGATCCCCACTGAAGGCCAAAACAGAAAAGAAGGACTTACAAACACGCTGGAATGGAGACACCATCAAAGGAATTGCAATTGGAGGAGAAAAAAAGAAAATTTTGGAAATTTAATGACTCTTAGAAAGTGGCCTGAGGTTTTAGCAGGTGCAGTGCAAAGGACCAAAAGGTGCCAAAACTAAGCTCACAGATGTTGCAAAAGCAGGGGAAAAAGTCAAGGAGGAAGACACAACTTAGGGGGCAAGATATGAGGGACATGGCATGAATACTTAAAAAAAAAAAAAAAAAAAAAAAGAAAAAATCTTTCCCAAAGTCAAAGCCATCAAAATGCAGGCAGGCCATACGCCAGCAAGGGCAGGCACATGCAGCAAAGTTTTCCAAAATTGATCCACACTGAAGGCCAAAACAGAAAAGAAGGACCTACAAACACGCTGGAAAGGAGTCAACATCAAAGGAATTGCAATTGGAGGAGAAAAAAAGAAAATTTGGGAAATTTAGTGACTCTAACAAAATGGCCTGGGGTTTTATCAGGTGCATTGCAAAGGACCAAAAGATGCAAAAACTAAGCTCACAGATGTTGCAAAAGCAGGGGAAAAAGTCAAGGAGGAAGACACAACTTAGGGGGCCAGATATGAGGGACATGGCATGAACACTTCAGAAAACAACCAAAAAAAGAAAAAAATCTTTCCCAAAGTCAAAGCCATCAAAAGGCATGGCCTGCCATCAAGTGCAGGGACATGCACCAAAGATTCCTCTATTGGTCCCCATTGAAACCGCAAGATTCCTTTTCCCTTCCCCAAAGGAAATTTCATTTCCTTTTGGGACGGGAAAAGGAATCTTGCGAATCCCAAAAGAAAGGCTTACAAACACTCTGGAAAGGAGATAGGTTCAAATGAAATTCAATTGAATAAAGCAGAAAATCGGGAAATTTAGTCTCTTCAAAAAATATGCTGTGAGGAAATCAGCTGCATTGCAAAGGACCAAAAGGTGCCAAAACTAAGCTCACATATGTTGCAAAAGCAGGGGAAAAAGTCAAGGAGGAAGACACAACTTAGGGGGCAAGATATGAGGGACATGGCATGAATACTTTAAATAATAAAAAAAAAAAAAAAGAAAATATCTTTCCCAAAGTCAAAGCCATCAACATGCAGGAAGGCCATACGCCAGGAAGGGCAGGCACATGCAGCAAAGCTTGCCAAAATTGATCCCCACTGAAGGCCAAAACAGAAAAGAAGGACCTACAAACACGCTGGAATGGAGACAACATCAAAGGATTTGCAATTGGAGGAGAAAAAAAGAAAATTTGGGAAATTTAATGACTCTTAGAAAGTGGCCTGGGATTTTAGCAGGTGCAGTGCAAAGGACCAAAAGGTGCCAAAACTAAGCTCACAGATGTTGCAAAAGCAGGGGAAAAAGTCAAGGAGGAAGACACAACTTAGGGAGCAAGATATGAGGGACATGGCATGAATAATTAAAATAATAAAAAAAAAAAAAAGAAAAAATCTTTCCCAAAGTCAAAGCCATCAAAATGCAGGCAAGCCATATGCCAGCAAGTGCAGGCACATGCAGCAAAGCTTGCCAAAATTGATCCCCACTGAAGGCCAAAACAGAAAAGAAGGACCTACAAACACGCTGGAATGGAGAGAGCATCAAAGGATTTGCAATTGGAGGAGAAAAAAAGAAAATTAAGGAAATTACAGACTCTAAAAAAATGGCCTGGGGTTTTAGCAGGTGCATTGCAAAGGACCAAAAGGTGCCAAAACTAAGCTCACAGATATTGCAAAAGCAGGGGAAAAAGTCAAGGAGGAAGACACAACTTAGGGAGCAGGATATGAGGGACATGGCATGAATACTTAAAACAAAAAAAAAAAAAAAAAAAAGAAAAAATCTTTCCCAAAGTCAAAGCCATCAAAATGCAGGCACGCCATAGGCCAGCAAGTGCAGGCACATGCAGCAAAGCTTGCCAAAATTGATCCCCACTGAAGGCCAAAACAGAAAAGAAGGACTTACAAACACGTTGGAATGGAGACACCATCAAAGGAATTGCAATTGGAGGAGAAAAAAAGAAAATTTGGGAAATTTAATGACTCTTAGAAAGTGGCCTGAGGTTTTAGCAGGTGCATTGCAAAGGACCAAAAGGTGCCAAAACTAAGCTCACAGATATTGCAAAAGCAGGGGAAAAAGTCAAGGAGGAAGACACAACTTAGGGAGCAGGATATGAGGGACATGGCATGAATACTTAAAACAAAAAAAAAAAAAAAAAAAAAAGAAAAAATCTTTCCCAAAGTCAAAGCCATCAAAATGCAGGCACGCCATAGGCCAGCAAGTGCAGGCACATGCAGCAAAGCTTGCCAAAATTGATCCCCACTGAAGGCCAAAACAGAAAAGAAGGACTTACAAACACGCTGGAATGGAGACACCATCAAAGGAATTGCAATTGGAGGAGAAAAAAAGAAAATTTGGGAAATTTAATGACTCTTAGAAAGTGGCCTGAGGTTTTAGCAGGTGCATTGCAAAGGACCAAAAGGTGCCAAAACTAAGCTCACAGATATTGCAAAAGCAGGGGAAAAAGTCAAGGAGGAAGACACAACTTAGGGAGCAGGATATGAGGGACATGGCATGAATACTTAAAACAAAAAAAAAAAAAAAAAAAAAAGAAAAAATCTTTCCCAAAGTCAAAGCCATCAAAATGCAGGCACGCCATAGGCCAGCAAGTGCAGGCACATGCAGCAAAGCTTGCCAAAATTGATCCCCACTGAAGGCCAAAACAGAAAAGAAGGACTTACAAACACGCTGGAATGGAGACACCATCAAAGGAATTGCAATTGGAGGAGAAAAAAAGAAAATTTTGGAAATTTAATGACTCTTAGAAAGTGGCCTGAGGTTTTAGCAGGTGCAGTGCAAAGGACCAAAAGGTGCCAAAACTAAGCTCACAGATGTTGCAAAAGCAGGGGAAAAAGTCAAGGAGGAAGACACAACTTAGGGGGCAAGATATGAGGGACATGGCATGAATACTTAAAAAAAAAAAAAAAAAAAAAAAGAAAAAATCTTTCCCAAAGTCAAAGCCATCAAAATGCAGGCAGGCCATACGCCAGCAAGGGCAGGCACATGCAGCAAAGTTTTCCAAAATTGATCCACACTGAAGGCCAAAACAGAAAAGAAGGACCTACAAACACGCTGGAAAGGAGTCAACATCAAAGGAATTGCAATTGGAGGAGAAAAAAAGAAAATTTGGGAAATTTAGTGACTCTAACAAAATGGCCTGGGGTTTTATCAGGTGCATTGCAAAGGACCAAAAGATGCAAAAACTAAGCTCACAGATGTTGCAAAAGCAGGGGAAAAAGTCAAGGAGGAAGACACAACTTAGGGGGCCAGATATGAGGGACATGGCATGAACACTTCAGAAAACAACCAAAAAAAGAAAAAAATCTTTCCCAAAGTCAAAGCCATCAAAAGGCATGGCCTGCCATCAAGTGCAGGGACATGCACCAAAGATTCCTCTATTGGTCCCCATTGAAACCGCAAGATTCCTTTTCCCTTCCCCAAAGGAAATTTCATTTCCTTTTGGGACGGGAAAAGGAATCTTGCGAATCCCAAAAGAAAGGCTTACAAACACTCTGGAAAGGAGATAGGTTCAAATGAAATTCAATTGAATAAAGCAGAAAATCGGGAAATTTAGTCTCTTCAAAAAATATGCTGTGAGGAAATCAGCTGCATTGCAAAGGACCAAAAGGTACCAAAACTAAGCTCACATATGTTGCAAAAGCAGGGGAAAAAGTCAAGGAGGAAGACACAATTAGGGGGCAAGATATGAGGGACATGGCATGAATACTTTAAATAATAAAAAAAAAAAAAAAGAAAATATCTTTCCCAAAGTCAAAGCCATCAACATGCAGGAAGGCCATACGCCAGGAAGGGCAGGCACATGCAGCAAAGCTTGCCAAAATTGATCCCCACTGAAGGCCAAAACAGAAAAGAAGGACCTACAAACACGCTGGAATGGAGACAACATCAAAGGATTTGCAATTGGAGGAGAAAAAAAAGAAAATTTGGGAAATTTAATGACTCTTAGAAAGTGGCCTGGGATTTTAGCAGGTGCAGTGCAAAGGACCAAAAGGTGCCAAAACTAAGCTCACAGATGTTGCAAAAGCAGGGGAAAAAGTCAAGGAGGAAGACACAACTTAGGGAGCAAGATATGAGGGACATGGCATGAATAATTAAAATAATAAAAAAAAAAAAAAGAAAAAATCTTTCCCAAAGTCAAAGCCATCAAAATGCAGGCAAGCCATATGCCAGCAAGTGCAGGCACATGCAGCAAAGCTTGCCAAAATTGATCCCCACTGAAGGCCAAAACAGAAAAGAAGGACCTACAAACACGCTGGAATGGAGAGAGCATCAAAGGATTTGCAATTGGAGGAGAAAAAAAGAAAATTAAGGAAATTACAGACTCTAAAAAAATGGCCTGGGGTTTTAGCAGGTGCATTGCAAAGGACCAAAAGGTGCCAAAACTAAGCTCACAGATATTGCAAAAGCAGGGGAAAAAGTCAAGGAGGAAGACACAACTTAGGGAGCAGGATATGAGGGACATGGCATGAATACTTAAAACAAAAAAAAAAAAAAAAAAAAAAAGAAAAAATCTTTCCCAAAGTCAAAGCCATCAAAATGCAGGCACGCCATAGGCCAGCAAGTGCAGGCACATGCAGCAAAGCTTGCCAAAATTGATCCCCACTGAAGGCCAAAACAGAAAAGAAGGACTTACAAACACGCTGGAATGGAGACACCATCAAAGGAATTGCAATTGGAGGAGAAAAAAAGAAAATTTGGGAAATTTAATGACTCTTAGAAAGTGGCCTGAGGTTTTAGCAGGTGCAGTGCAAAGGACCAAAAGGTGCCAAAACTAAGCTCACAGATGTTGCAAAAGCAGGGGAAAAAGTCAAGGAGGAAGACACAACTTAGGGGGCAAGATATGAGGGACATGGCATGAATACTTAAAAAAAAAAAAAAAAAAAAAAGAAAAAATCTATCTCAAAGTCAAAGCCATCAAAATGCAGGCAGGCCATACGCCAGCAAGGGCAGGCACATGCAGCAAAGTTTTCCAAAATTGATCCACACTGAAGGCCAAAACAGAAAAGAAGGACCTACAAACACGCTGGAAAGGAGTCAACATCAAAGGAATTGCAATTGGAGGAGAAAAAAAGAAAATTTGGGAAATTTAGTGACTCTAACAAAATGGCCTGGGGTTTTATCAGGTGCATTGCAAAGGACCAAAAGATGCAAAAACTAAGCTCACAGATGTTGCAAAAGCAGGGGAAAAAGTCAAGGAGGAAGACACAACTTAGGGGGCCAGATATGAGGGACATGGCATGAACACTTCAGAAAACAACCAAAAAAAGAAAAAAATCTTTCCCAAAGTCAAAGCCATCAAAAGGCATGGCCTGCCATCAAGTGCAGGGACATGCACCAAAGATTCCTCTATTGGTCCCCATTGAAACCGCAAGATTCCTTTTCCCTTCCCCAAAGGAAATTTCATTTCCTTTTGGGACGGGAAAAGGAATCTTGCGAATCCCAAAAGAAAGGCTTACAAACACTCTGGAAAGGAGATAGGTTCAAATGAAATTCAATTGAATAAAGCAGAAAATCGGGAAATTTAGTCTCTTCAAAAAATATGCTGTGAGGAAATCAGCTGCATTGCAAAGGACCAAAAGGTGCCAAAACTAAGCTCACATATGTTGCAAAAGCAGGGGAAAAAGTCAAGGAGGAAGACACAACTTAGGGGGCAAGATATGAGAGACATGGCATGAATACTTTAAATAATAAAAAAAAAAAAAAAGAAAATATCTTTCCCAAAGTCAAAGCCATCAACATGCAGGAAGGCCATACGCCAGGAAGGGCAGGCACATGCAGCAAAGCTTGCCAAAATTGATCCCCACTGAAGGCCAATAGAGAAAAGAAGGACCTACAAACACGCTGGAATGGAGACAACATCAAAGGATTTGCAATTGGAGGAGAAAAAAAGAAAATTTGGGAAATTTAATGACTCTTAGAAAGTGGCCTGGGATTTTAGCAGGTGCAGTGCAAAGGACCAAAAGGTGCCAAAACTAAGCTCACAGATGTTGCAAAAGCAGGGGAAAAAGTCAAGGAGGAAGACACAACTTAGGGAGCAAGATATGAGGGACATGGCAGGAATACTTAAAACAAAAAAAAAAAAAAAAAAAGAAAAAAATCTTTCCCAAAGTCAAAGCCATCAAAATGCAGGCAGGCCATACGCTACCAAGGGCAGGCACATGCAGCAAAGCTTGCCAAAATTGATCCCCAGTGAAGGCCAAAACAGAAAAGAAGGACCTACAAACACGCTGGAAAGGAGTCAACATCAAAGGAATTGCAATTGGAGGAAAAAAAAAAAGAAAATTTGGGAAATTTAGTGACTCTAAGAAAATGGCCTGGGTTTATATCAGGTGCAGTGCAAAGGACCAAAAGATGCCAAAACTAAGCTCACAGATGTTGCAAAAGCAGGGGAAAAAGTCAAGGAGGAAGACAGAACTTAGGGGGCAAGATATGAGGGACATGGCATGAATACTTAAAATAATAAAAAAAAAAAAAGAAAAAATCTTTCCCAAAGTCAAAGCCATCAAAATGCAGGCAGGCCATACGCCAGCAAGGGCAGGCACATGCAGCAGCTTGCCAAAATTGATCCCCACTGAAGGCCAAAACAGAAAAGAAGGACCTACAAACACGCTGGAATGGAGACAACATGAAAGGAATTCAATTTCTATGAGAAAAAAAGAAAATTTGGGTAAGTTAGTGATTCTAAGAAAATGGCCTGGGTTTATATCAGGTGCAGTGCAAAGGACCAAAAGATGCCAAAACTAAGCTCACAGATGTTGCAAAAGCAGGGGAAAAAGACAAGGAGGAAGACACAACTTAGGGGGCAAGATATGAGGGACATGGCATGAACACTTCAGAAAACAACCAAAAAAAGAAAAAATCTTTCCCAAAGTCAAAGCCATCAAAAGGCATGGCCTGCCATCAAGTGCAGGGACATGCACCAAAGATTCCTCTATTGGTCCCCATTAAAATCGCAAGATTCCTTTTCCCTTCCCGAAAGGAAATGAAATTTCCTTTCGGGAAGGGAAAAGGAATCTTGCGAATCCCAAAAGAAAGGCTTACAAACACTCTGGAAAGGAGATAGGTTCAAATGAAATGCAATTGAAAAAAGCAGAAAATCGGGAATATTAGTCTCTTCAAAAAATAGGCTGTGAGGAAATCAGCTGCATTGCAAAGGACCAAAAGGTGCCAAAACTAAGCTCACAGATGTTGCAAAAGCAGGGGAAAAAGTCAAGGAGGAAGACACAACTTAGGGAGCAAGATATGAGGGACATGGCATGAATACTTAAAACAAAAAAAAAAAAAAAAAAGAAAAAAATCTTTCCCAAAGTCAAAGCCATCAAAATGCAGGCAGGCCATATGCCACCAAGGGCAGGCACATGCAGCAAAGCTTGCCAAAATTGATCCCCAGTGAAGGCCAAAACAGAAAAGAAGGACCTACAAACACGCTGGAAAGAGTCAACATCAAAGGAATTGCTATTGGAGGAGAAAAAAAGAAAATTTGGGAAATTTAGTGACTCTAAGAAAATGGCCTGGGTTTATATCAGGTGCAGTGCAACGGACCAAAAGATGCCAAAACTAAGCTCACAGATGTTGCAAAAGCAGGGGAAAAATTGAAGGAGGAAGACACAACTTAGGGGCAAGATGTGAGGGACATGGGTGAATACTTAAAATAATAAAAAAAAAAAAAAGAAAAAATCTTTCCCACAATCAAAGCCATCAAAATGCAGGCAGGCCATACGCCAGCAAGTGCAGGCACATGCAGCAAAGCTTGCCAAAATTGATCCCCACTGAAGGCCAAAACAGAAAAGAAGGACTTACAAACACGCTGGAATGGAGACACCATCAAAGGAATTGCAATTGGAGGAGAAAAAAAGAAAATTTGGGAAATTTAATGACTCTTAGAAAGTGGCCTGAGGTTTTAGCAGGTGCAGTGCAAAGGACCAAAAGGTGCCAAAACTAAGCTCACAGATGTTGCAAAAGCAGGGGAAAAAGTCAAGGAGGAAGACACAACTTAGGGGGCAAGATATGAGGGACATGGCATGAATACTTAAAAAAAAAAAAAAAAAAAAAAAAGAAAAAATCTTTCCCAAAGTCAAAGCCATCAAAATGCAGGCAGGCCATACGCCAGCAAGGGCAGGCACATGCAGCAAAGTTTTCCAAAATTGATCCACACTGAAGGCCAAAACAGAAAAGAAGGACCTACAAACACGCTGGAAAGGAGTCAACATCAAAGGAATTGCAATTAGAGGAGAAAAAAAGAAAATTTGGGAAATTTAGTGACTCTAACAAAATGGCCTGGGGTTTTATCAGGTGCATTGCAAAGGACCAAAAGATGCAAAAACTAAGCTCACAGATGTTGCAAAAGCAGGGGAAAAAGTCAAGGAGGAAGACACAACTTAGGGGGCCAGATATGAGGGACATGGCATGAACACTTCAGAAAACAACCAAAAAAAAGAAAAAAATCTTTCCCAAAGTCAAAGCCATCAAAAGGCATGGCCTGCCATCAAGTGCAGGGACATGCACCAAAGATTCCTCTATTGGTCCCCATTGAAACCGCAAAATTCCTTTTCCCTTCCCCAAAGGAAATTTCATTTCCTTTTGGGACGGGAAAAGGAATCTTGCGAATCCCAAAAGAAAGGCTTACAAACACTCTGGAAAGGAGATAGGTTCAAATGAAATTCAATTGAATAAAGCAGAAAATCGGGAAATTTAGTCTCTTCAAAAAATATGCTGTGAGGAAATCAGCTGCATTGCAAAGGACCAAAAGGTGCCAAAACTAAGCTCACATATGTTGCAAAAGCAGGGGAAAAAGTCAAGGAGGAAGACACAACTTAGGGGGCAAGATATGAGGGACATGGCATGAATACTTTAAATAATAAAAAAAAAAAAAAGAAAATATCTTTCCCAAAGTCAAAGCCATCAACATGCAGGAAGGCCATACGCCAGGAAGGGCAGGCACATGCAGCAAAGCTTGCCAAAATTGATCCCCACTGAAGGCCAATAGAGAAAAGAAGGACCTACAAACACGCTGGAATGGAGACAACATCAAAGGATTTGCAATTGGAGGAGGAAAAAAGAAAATTTGGGAAATTTAATGACTCTTAGAAAGTGGCCTGGGATTTTAGCAGGTGCAGTGCAAAGGACCAAAAGGTGCCAAAACTAAGCTCACAGATGTTGCAAAAGCAGGGGAAAAAGTCAAGGAGGAAGACACAACTTAGGGAGCAAGATATGAGGGACATGGCAGGAATACTTAAAACAAAAAAAAAAAAAAAAAAAGAAAAAAATCTTTCCCAAAGTCAAAAGCCATCAAAATGCAGGCAGGCCATACGCTACCAAGGGCAGGCACATGCAGCAAAGCTTGCCAAAAATTGATCCCCAGTGAAGGCCAAAACAGAAAAGAAGGACCTACAAACACGCTGGAAAGGAGTCAACATCAAAGGAATTGCAATTGGAGGAAAAAAAAAAAGAAAATTTGGGAAATTTAGTGACTCTAAGAAAATGGCCTGGGTTTATATCAGGTGCAGTGCAAAGGACCAAAAGATGCCAAAACTAAGCTCACAGATGTTGCAAAAGCAGGGGAAAAAGTCAAGGAGGAAGACAGAACTTAGGGGGCAAGATATGAGGGACATGGCATGAATACTTAAAATAATAAAAAAAAAAAAAGAAAAAATCTTTCCCAAAGTCAAAGCCATCAAAATGCAGGCAGGCCATACGCCAGCAAGGGCAGGCACATGCAGCAAAGCTTGCCAAAATTGATCCCCACTGAAGGCCAAAACAGAAAAGAAGGACCTACAAACACGCTGGAATGGAGACAACATGAAAGGAATTCAATTTCTATGAGAAAAAAAGAAAATTTGGGTAAGTTAGTGATTCTAAGAAAATGGCCTGGGTTTATATCAGGTGCAGTGCAAAGGACCAAAAGATGCCAAAACTAAGCTCACAGATGTTGCAAAAGCAGGGGAAAAAGACAAGGAGGAAGACACAACTTAGGGGGCAAGATATGAGGGACATGGCATGAACACTTCAGAAAACAACCAAAAAAAAGAAAAAATCTTTCCCAAAGTCAAAGCCATCAAAAGGCATGGCCTGCCATCAAGTGCAGGGACATGCACCAAAGATTCCTCTATTGGTCCCCATTAAAATCGCATGATTCCTTTTCCCTTCCCGAAAGGAAATGAAATTTCCTTTCGGGAAGGGAAAAGGAATCTTGCGAATCCCAAAAGAAAGGCTTACAAACACTCTGGAAAGGAGATAGGTTCAAATGAAATGCAATTGAAAAAGCAGAAAATCGGGAATATTAGTCTCTTCAAAAAATAGGCTGTGAGGAAATCAGCTGCATTGCAAAGGACCAAAAGGTGCCAAAACTAAGCTCACAGATGTTGCAAAAGCAGGGGAAAAAGTCAAGGAGGAAGACACAACTTAGGGAGCAAGATATGAGGGACATGGCATGAATACTTAAAACAAAAAAAAAAAAAAAAAGAAAAAAATCTTTCCCAAAGTCAAAGCCATCAAAATGCAGGCAGGCCATACGCCACCAAGGGCAGGCACATGCAGCAAAGCTTGCCAAAATTGATCCCCAGTGAAGGCCAAAACAGAAAAGAAGGACCTACAAACACGCTGGAAAGAGTCAACATCAAAGGAATTGCTATTGGAGGAGAAAAAAAGAAAATTTGGGAAATTTAGTGACTCTAAGAAAATGGCCTGGGTTTATATCAGGTGCAGTGCAACGGACCAAAAGATGCCAAAACTAAGCTCACAGATGTTGCAAAAGCAGGGGAAAAAGTGAAGGAGGAAGACACAACTTAGGGGCAAGATGTGAGGGACATGGGTGAATACTTAAAATAATAAAAAAAAAAAAAAGAAAAAATCTTTCCCACAATCAAAGCCATCAAAATGCAGGCAGGCCATACGCCAGCAAGTGCAGGCACATGCAGCAAAGCTTGCCAAAATTGATCCCCACTGAAGGCCAAAACAGAAAAGAAGGACTTACAAACACGCTGGAATGGAGACAACATCAAAGGATTTGCAATTGGAGGAGAAAAAAAGAAAATTTGGGAAATTTAGTGACTCTAAGAAAATGGCCTGGGTTTATATCAGGTGCAGTGCAAAGGACCAAAAGGTGCCAAAACTAAGCTCACAGATGTTGCAAAAGCAGGGGAAAAAGTCAAGGAGGAAGACACAACTTAGGGGGCAAGATATGAGGGACATGGCATGAATACTTAAAACAAATAAAAAAAAAAAAAAAGAAAAAATCTTTCCCAAAGTCAAAGCCAGCAAATGCAGGCAGGCCATACGCCACCAAGGGCAGGCACATGCAGCAAAGCTTACCAAAATTGATCCCCACTGAAGGCCAAAAGAGAAAAGGAGGACCTACAAACACGCTGGAAAGGAGTCAACATCAAAGGAATTGCAATTGGAGGAGAAAAACGAAAATTTGGGAAATTTAATGACTCTTAGAAAGTGGCCTGGGGTTTTAGCAGGTGCAGTGCAAAGGACCAAAAAGTGCCAAAACTAAGCTCACAGATGTTGCAAAAGCAGGGGAAAAAGTGAAGGAGGAAGACACAACTTAGGGAGCAAGATATGAGGGACATGGCATGAATACTTAAAACAAAAAAAAAAAAAAGAAAAAATCTTTCCCAAAGTCAAAGCCATCAAAATGCAGGCAGGCCATACGCCAGCAAGGGCAGGCACATGCAGCAAAGCTTGCCAAAATTGATCCCCACTGAAGGCCAAAACAGAAAAGAAGGACTTACAAACACGCTGGAATGGAGACAACATCAAAGGAATTGCAATTGGAGGAGAAAAAAAGAAAATTTGGGAAATTTAGTGACTCTAAGAAAATGGCCTGGGTTTATATCAGGTGCAGTGCAAACGACCAAAAGATGCCTAAACAAAGCACACAAATGTTGCAAAAGCAGGGGAAAAAGTGAAGGAGGAAGACACAACTTAGGGAGCAAGATATGAGGGACAAGGCATGAATACTTAAAATAATAAAAAAAAAAAAAAAGAAAAAATCTTTCCCAAAGTCAAAGCCATCAAAATGCAGGCAGGCCATACACCACCAAGGGCAGGCACATGCAGCAAGGCTTGCCAAAATTGATCCCCACTGAAGGCCAAAAAAGAAAAGAAGGACCTACAAACACGCTGGAATGGAGACAACATTAAAGGATTTCCGATAGGAGGAGAAAAAAAGAAAATATTGGGAAATTTAATGACTCTTAGAAAGTGGCCTGGGGTTTTAGCAGGTACAGTGCAAAGCACCAAAAGGTGCCAAAACTAAGCTCACAGATGTTGCAAAAGCAGGGGGAAAAGTCAAGGAGGAAGACACAACTTAGGGGGCAAGATATGAGGGACATGGCATGAATACTTAAAATAATAAAAAAAAAAAAAGAAAAAATCTTTCCCAAAGTCAAAGCCATCAAAATTCAGGCAGGCCATACGCCAGCAAGGGCAGGCACATGCAGCAAAGCTTGCCAAAACTGATCCCCACTGAAGGCCAAAACAGAAAAGAAGGACCTACAAACATGCTGGAATGGAGACAAAATGAAAGGAATTCAATTTCTATGAGAAAAAAAGAAAATTTGGGTAAGTTAGTGATTCTAAGAAAATGGCCTGGGTTTATATCAGGTGCAGTGCAAAGGACCAAAAGATGCAAAAACTAAGCTCACAGATGTCGCAAAAGCAGGGGAAAAAGTCAAGGAGGAAGACACAACTTAGGGGGCAAGATGTGAAGGACATGGCATGAACACTTCAGAAAACAACCAAAAAAAGAAAAAAATCTTTCCCAAAGTCAAAGCCATCAAAAACCATGGCCTGCCATAAAGTGCAGGGACATGCACCAAAGATTCCTCTATTGGTCCCCATTGAAATCGCAAGATTCCTTTTCCCTTCCCAAAAGGAAATGAAATTTCCTTTCGGGAAGGGAAAAGGAATCTTGCGAATCCCAAAAGAAAGGCTTACAAACACTCTGGAAAGGAGATAGGTTCAAATGAAATGCAATTGAAAAAAGCAGAAAATCGGGAATTTTAGTCTCTGCAAAAAATAGGTTGTGAGAAAATCAGCTGCATTGCAAAGGACCAAAAGGTGCCAAAACTAAACTCACAGATGTTGCAAAAGCAGGGGAAAAAGTCAAGGAGGAAGACACAACTTAGGGGGCAAGATATGAGGGACATGGCATGAATACTTAAAACAAATAAAAAAAAAAAAAAGAAAAAATCTTTCCCAAAGTCAAAGCCAGCAAATGCAGGCAGGCCATATGCCACCAAGGGCAGGCACATGCAGCAAAGCTTACCAAAATTGATCCCCACTGAAGGCCAAAAGAGAAAAGGAGGACCTACAAACACGCTGGAAAGGAGTCAACATCAAAGGAATTGCAATTGGAGGAGAAAAACGAAAATTTGGGAAATTTAATGACTCTTAGAAAGTGGCCTGGGGTTTTAGCAGGTGCAGTGCAAAGGACCAAAAGGTGCCTAAACTAAGCTCACAGATGTTGCAAAAGCAGGGGAAAAAGTGAAGGACGAAGACACAACTTAGGGAGCAAGATATGAGGGACATGGCATGAATACTTAAAACAAAAAAAAAAAAAGAAAAAATCTTTCCCAAAGTCAAAGCCATCAAAATGCAGGCAGGCCATGCGCCAGCAAGGGCAGGCACATGCAGCAAAGCTTGCCAAAATTGATCCCCACTGAAGGCCAAAACAGAAAAGAAGGACTTACAAACACGCTGGAATGGAGACAACATCAAAGGAATTGCAATTGGAGGAGAAAAAAAGAAAATTTGGGAAATTTAGTGACTCTAAGAAAATGGCCTGGGTTTATATCAGGTGCAGTGCAAACGACCAAAAGATGCCTAAACAAAGCACACAAATGTTGCAAAAGCAGGGGAAAAAGTGAAGGAGGAAGACACAACTTAGGGAGCAAGATATGAGGGACAAGGCATGAATACTTAAAATAATAAAAAAAAAAAAAAAGAAAAAATCTTTCCCAAAGTCAAAGCCATCAAAAGGCAGGCAGGCCATACACCACCAAGGGCAGGCACATGCAGCAAAGCTTGCCAAAATTGATCCCCACTGAAGGCCAAAAAAGAAAAGAAGGACCTACAAACACGCTGGAATGGAGACAACATGAAAGGATTTCCGATAGGAGGAGAAAAAAAGAAAATATTGGGAAATTTAATGACTCTTAGAAAGTGGCCTGGGGTTTTAGCAGGTACAGTGCAAAGCACCAAAAGGTGCCAAAACTAAGCTCACAGATGTTGCAAAAGCAGGGGAAAAAGTCAAGGAGGAAGACACAACTT
This sequence comes from Artemisiospiza belli, assembly GCA_021963965.1. Classification (NCBI taxonomy): domain Eukaryota; kingdom Metazoa; phylum Chordata; class Aves; order Passeriformes; family Passerellidae; genus Artemisiospiza; species Artemisiospiza belli. The sequence continues at coordinate 72,306 of JAKDEW010000849.1, forward strand.
AGGGGGCAAGATATGAGGGACATGGCATGAATACTTAAAACAAATAAAAAAAAAAAAAAGAAAAAATCTTTCCCAAAGTCAAAGCCAGCAAATGCAGGCAGGCCATACGCCACCAAGGGCAGGCACATGCAGCAAAGCTTACCAAAATTGATCCCCACTGAAGGCCAAAAGAGAAAAGGAGGACTTACAAACACGCTGGAAAGGAGTCAACATCAAAGGAATTGCAATTGGAGGAGAAAAACGAAAATTTGGGAAATTTAATGACTCTTAGAAAGTGGCCTGGGGTTTTAGCAGGTGCAGTGCAAAGGACCAAAAGGTGCCTAAACTAAGCTCACAGATGTTGCAAAAGCAGGGGAAAAAGTCAAGGAGGAAGACACAACTTAGGGGGCAAGATATGAGGGACATGGCATGAATACTTTAAATAATAAAAAAAAAAAAAAAGAAAATATCTTTCCCAAAGTCAAAGCCATCAACATGCAGGAAGGCCATACGCCAGGAAGGGCAGGCACATGCAGCAAAGCTTGCCAAAATTGATCCCCACTGAAGGCCAAAACAGAAAAGAAGGACCTACAAACACGCTGGAATGGAGACAACATCAAAGGATTTGCAATTGGAGGAGAAAAAAAGAAAATTTGGGAAATTTAATGACTCTTAGAAAGTGGCCTGGGATTTTAGCAGGTGCAGTGCAAAGGACCAAAAGGTGCCAAAACTAAGCTCACAGATGTTGCAAAAGCAGGGGAAAAAGTCAAGGAGGAAGACACAACTTAGGGAGCAAGATATGAGGGACATGGCATGAATAATTAAAATAATAAAAAAAAAAAAAAGAAAAAATCTTTCCCAAAGTCAAAGCCATCAAAATGCAGGCAAGCCATATGCCAGCAAGTGCAGGCACATGCAGCAAAGCTTGCCAAAATTGATCCCCACTGAAGGCCAAAACAGAAAAGAAGGACCTACAAACACGCTGGAATGGAGAGAGCATCAAAGGATTTGCAATTGGAGGAGAAAAAAAGAAAATTAAGGAAATTACAGACTCTAAAAAAATGGCCTGGGGTTTTAGCAGGTGCATTGCAAAGGACCAAAAGGTGCCAAAACTAAGCTCACAGATATTGCAAAAGCAGGGGAAAAAGTCAAGGAGGAAGACACAACTTAGGGAGCAGGATATGAGGGACATGGCATGAATACTTAAAACAAAAAAAAAAAAAAAAAAAAAAGAAAAAATCTTTCCCAAAGTCAAAGCCATCAAAATGCAGGCACGCCATAGGCCAGCAAGTGCAGGCACATGCAGCAAAGCTTGCCAAAATTGATCCCCACTGAAGGCCAAAACAGAAAAGAAGGACTTACAAACACGCTGGAATGGAGACACCATCAAAGGAATTGCAATTGGAGGAGAAAAAAAGAAAATTTGGGAAATTTAATGACTCTTAGAAAGTGGCCTGAGGTTTTAGCAGGTGCAGTGCAAAGGACCAAAAGGTGCCAAAACTAAGCTCACAGATGTTGCAAAAGCAGGGGAAAAAGTCAAGGAGGAAGACACAACTTAGGGGGCAAGATATGAGGGACATGGCATGAATACTTAAAAAAAAAAAAAAAAAAAAAAAAGAAAAAATCTATCTCAAAGTCAAAGCCATCAAAATGCAGGCAGGCCATACGCCAGCAAGGGCAGGCACATGCAGCAAAGTTTTCCAAAATTGATCCACACTGAAGGCCAAAACAGAAAAGAAGGACCTACAAACACGCTGGAAAGGAGTCAACATCAAAGGAATTGCAATTGGAGGAGAAAAAAAGAAAATTTGGGAAATTTAGTGACTCTAACAAAATGGCCTGGGGTTTTATCAGGTGCATTGCAAAGGACCAAAAGATGCAAAAACTAAGCTCACAGATGTTGCAAAAGCAGGGGAAAAAGTCAAGGAGGAAGACACAACTTAGGGGGCCAGATATGAGGGACATGGCATGAACACTTCAGAAAACAACCAAAAAAAGAAAAAAATCTTTCCCAAAGTCAAAGCCATCAAAAGGCATGGCCTGCCATCAAGTGCAGGGACATGCACCAAAGATTCCTCTATTGGTCCCCATTGAAACCGCAAGATTCCTTTTCCCTTCCCCAAAGGAAATTTCATTTCCTTTTGGGACGGGAAAAGGAATCTTGCGAATCCCAAAAGAAAGGCTTACAAACACTCTGGAAAGGAGATAGGTTCAAATGAAATTCAATTGAATAAAGCAGAAAATCGGGAAATTTAGTCTCTTCAAAAAATATGCTGTGAGGAAATCAGCTGCATTGCAAAGGACCAAAAGGTGCCAAAACTAAGCTCACATATGTTGCAAAAGCAGGGGAAAAAGTCAAGGAGGAAGACACAACTTAGGGGGCAAGATATGAGAGACATGGCATGAATACTTTAAATAATAAAAAAAAAAAAAAAGAAAATATCTTTCCCAAAGTCAAAGCCATCAACATGCAGGAAGGCCATACGCCAGGAAGGGCAGGCACATGCAGCAAAGCTTGCCAAAATTGATCCCCACTGAAGGCCAATAGAGAAAAGAAGGACCTACAAACACGCTGGAATGGAGACAACATCAAAGGATTTGCAATTGGAGGAGAAAAAAAGAAAATTTGGGAAATTTAATGACTCTTAGAAAGTGGCCTGGGATTTTAGCAGGTGCAGTGCAAAGGACCAAAAGGTGCCAAAACTAAGCTCACAGATGTTGCAAAAGCAGGGGAAAAAGTCAAGGAGGAAGACACAACTTAGGGAGCAAGATATGAGGGACATGGCAGGAATACTTAAAACAAAAAAAAAAAAAAAAAAAGAAAAAAATCTTTCCCAAAGTCAAAGCCATCAAAATGCAGGCAGGCCATACGCTACCAAGGGCAGGCACATGCAGCAAAGCTTGCCAAAATTGATCCCCAGTGAAGGCCAAAACAGAAAAGAAGGACCTACAAACACGCTGGAAAGGAGTCAACATCAAAGGAATTGCAATTGGAGGAAAAAAAAAAAGAAAATTTGGGAAATTTAGTGACTCTAAGAAAATGGCCTGGGTTTATATCAGGTGCAGTGCAAAGGACCAAAAGATGCCAAAACTAAGCTCACAGATGTTGCAAAAGCAGGGGAAAAAGTCAAGGAGGAAGACAGAACTTAGGGGGCAAGATATGAGGGACATGGCATGAATACTTAAAATAATAAAAAAAAAAAAAGAAAAAATCTTTCCCAAAGTCAAAGCCATCAAAATGCAGGCAGGCCATACGCCAGCAAGGGCAGGCACATGCAGCAAAGCTTGCCAAAATTGATCCCCACTGAAGGCCAAAACAGAAAAGAAGGACCTACAAACACGCTGGAATGGAGACAACATGAAAGGAATTCAATTTCTATGAGAAAAAAAGAAAATTTGGGTAAGTTAGTGATTCTAAGAAAATGGCCTGGGTTTATATCAGGTGCAGTGCAAAGGACCAAAAGATGCCAAAACTAAGCTCACAGATGTTGCAAAAGCAGGGGAAAAAGACAAGGAGGAAGACACAACTTAGGGGTCAAGATATGAGGGACATGGCATGAACACTTCAGAAAACAACCAAAAAAAGAAAAAATCTTTCCCAAAGTCAAAGCCATCAAAAGGCATGGCCTGCCATCAAGTGCAGGGACATGCACCAAAGATTCCTCTATTGGTCCCCATTAAAATCGCAAGATTCCTTTTCCCTTCCCGAAAGGAAATGAAATTTCCTTTCGGGAAGGGAAAAGGAATCTTGCGAATCCCAAAAGAAAGGCTTACAAACACTCTGGAAAGGAGATAGGTTCAAATGAAATGCAATTGAAAAAGCAGAAAATCGGGAATATTAGTCTCTTCAAAAAATAGGCTGTGAGGAAATCAGCTGCATTGCAAAGGACCAAAAGGTGCCAAAACTAAGCTCACAGATGTTGCAAAAGCAGGGGAAAAAGTCAAGGAGGAAGACACAACTTAGGGAGCAAGATATGAGGGACATGGCATGAATACTTAAAACAAAAAAAAAAAAAAAAAAGAAAAAAATCTTTCCCAAAGTCAAAGCCATCAAAATGCAGGCAGGCCATATGCCACCAAGGGCAGGCACATGCAGCAAAGCTTGCCAAAATTGATCCCCAGTGAAGGCCAAAACAGAAAAGAAGGACCTACAAACACGCTGGAAAGAGTCAACATCAAAGGAATTGCTATTGGAGGAGAAAAAAAGAAAATTTGGGAAATTTAGTGACTCTAAGAAAATGGCCTGGGTTTATATCAGGTGCAGTGCAACGGACCAAAAGATGCCAAAACTAAGCTCACAGATGTTGCAAAAGCAGGGGAAAAAGTGAAGGAGGAAGACACAACTTAGGGGCAAGATGTGAGGGACATGGGTGAATACTTAAAATAATAAAAAAAAAAAAAAGAAAAAATCTTTCCCACAATCAAAGCCATCAAAATGCAGGCAGGCCATACGCCAGCAAGTGCAGGCACATGCAGCAAAGCTTGCCAAAATTGATCCCCACTGAAGGCCAAAACAGAAAAGAAGGACTTACAAACACGCTGGAATGGAGACACCATCAAAGGAATTGCAATTGGAGGAGAAAAAAAGAAAATTTGGGAAATTTAATGACTCTTAGAAAGTGGCCTGAGGTTTTAGCAGGTGCAGTGCAAAGGACCAAAAGGTGCCAAAACTAAGCTCACAGATGTTGCAAAAGCAGGGGAAAAAGTCAAGGAGGAAGACACAACTTAGGGGGCAAGATATGAGGGACATGGCATGAATACTTAAAAAAAAAAAAAAAAAAAAAAAAGAAAAAATCTTTCCCAAAGTCAAAGCCATCAAAATGCAGGCAGGCCATACGCCAGCAAGGGCAGGCACATGCAGCAAAGTTTTCCAAAATTGATCCACACTGAAGGCCAAAACAGAAAAGAAGGACCTACAAACACGCTGGAAAGGAGTCAACATCAAAGGAATTGCAATTAGAGGAGAAAAAAAGAAAATTTGGGAAATTTAGTGACTCTAACAAAATGGCCTGGGGTTTTATCAGGTGCATTGCAAAGGACCAAAAGATGCAAAAACTAAGCTCACAGATGTTGCAAAAGCAGGGGAAAAAGTCAAGGAGGAAGACACAACTTAGGGGGCCAGATATGAGGGACATGGCATGAACACTTCAGAAAACAACCAAAAAAAGAAAAAAATCTTTCCCAAAGTCAAAGCCATCAAAAGGCATGGCCTGCCATCAAGTGCAGGGACATGCACCAAAGATTCCTCTATTGGTCCCCATTGAAACCGCAAAATTCCTTTTCCCTTCCCCAAAGGAAATTTCATTTCCTTTTGGGACGGGAAAAGGAATCTTGCGAATCCCAAAAGAAAGGCTTACAAACACTCTGGAAAGGAGATAGGTTCAAATGAAATTCAATTGAATAAAGCAGAAAATCGGGAAATTTAGTCTCTTCAAAAAATATGCTGTGAGGAAATCAGCTGCATTGCAAAGGACCAAAAGGTGCCAAAACTAAGCTCACATATGTTGCAAAAGCAGGGGAAAAAGTCAAGGAGGAAGACACAACTTAGGGGGCAAGATATGAGGGACATGGCATGAATACTTTAAATAATAAAAAAAAAAAAAAAGAAAATATCTTTCCCAAAGTCAAAGCCATCAACATGCAGGAAGGCCATACGCCAGGAAGGGCAGGCACATGCAGCAAAGCTTGCCAAAATTGATCCCCACTGAAGGCCAATAGAGAAAAGAAGGACCTACAAACACGCTGGAATGGAGACAACATCAAAGGATTTGCAATTGGAGGAGAAAAAAAGAAAATTTGGGAAATTTAATGACTCTTAGAAAGTGGCCTGGGATTTTAGCAGGTGCAGTGCAAAGGACCAAAAGGTGCCAAAACTAAGCTCACAGATGTTGCAAAAGCAGGGGAAAAAGTCAAGGAGGAAGACACAACTTAGGGAGCAAGATATGAGGGACATGGCAGGAATACTTAAAACAAAAAAAAAAAAAAAAAAAAGAAAAAAATCTTTCCCAAAGTCAAAGCCATCAAAATGCAGGCAGGCCATACGCTACCAAGGGCAGGCACATGCAGCAAAGCTTGCCAAAATTGATCCCCAGTGAAGGCCAAAACAGAAAAGAAGGACCTACAAACACGCTGGAAAGGAGTCAACATCAAAGGAATTGCAATTGGAGGAAAAAAAAAAAGAAAATTTGGGAAATTTAGTGACTCTAAGAAAATGGCCTGGGTTTATATCAGGTGCAGTGCAAAGGACCAAAAGATGCCAAAACTAAGCTCACAGATGTTGCAAAAGCAGGGGAAAAAGTCAAGGAGGAAGACAGAACTTAGGGGGCAAGATATGAGGGACATGGCATGAATACTTAAAATAATAAAAAAAAAAAAAGAAAAAATCTTTCCCAAAGTCAAAGCCATCAAAATGCAGGCAGGCCATACGCCAGCAAGGGCAGGCACATGCAGCAAAGCTTGCCAAAATTGATCCCCACTGAAGGCCAAAACAGAAAAGAAGGACCTACAAACACGCTGGAATGGAGACAACATGAAAGGAATTCAATTTCTATGAGAAAAAAAGAAAATTTGGGTAAGTTAGTGATTCTAAGAAAATGGCCTGGGTTTATATCAGGTGCAGTGCAAAGGACCAAAAGATGCCAAAACTAAGCTCACAAATGTTGCAAAAGCAGGGGAAAAAGACAAGGAGGAAGACACAACTTAGGGGGCAAGATATGAGGGACATGGCATGAACACTTCAGAAAACAACCAAAAAAAGAAAAAATCTTTCCCAAAGTCAAAGCCATCAAAAGGCATGGCCTGCCATCAAGTGCAGGGACATGCACCAAAGATTCCTCTATTGGTCCCCATTAAAATCGCATGATTCCTTTTCCCTTCCCGAAAGGAAATGAAATTTCCTTTCGGGAAGGGAAAAGGAATCTTGCGAATCCCAAAAGAAAGGCTTACAAACACTCTGGAAAGGAGATAGGTTCAAATGAAATGCAATTGAAAAAGCAGAAAATCGGGAATATTAGTCTCTTCAAAAAATAGGCTGTGAGGAAATCAGCTGCATTGCAAAGGACCAAAAGGTGCCAAAACTAAGCTCACAGATGTTGCAAAAGCAGGGGAAAAAGTCAAGGAGGAAGACACAACTTAGGGAGCAAGATATGAGGGACATGGCATGAATACTTAAAACAAAAAAAAAAAAAAAAAGAAAAAAATCTTTCCCAAAGTCAAAGCCATCAAAATGCAGGCAGGCCATACGCCACCAAGGGCAGGCACATGCAGCAAAGCTTGCCAAAATTGATCCCCAGTGAAGGCCAAAACAGAAAAGAAGGACCTACAAACACGCTGGAAAGAGTCAACATCAAAGGAATTGCTATTGGAGGAGAAAAAAAGAAAATTTGGGAAATTTAGTGACTCTAAGAAAATGGCCTGGGTTTATATCAGGTGCAGTGCAACGGACCAAAAGATGCCAAAACTAAGCTCACAGATGTTGCAAAAGCAGGGGAAAAAGTGAAGGAGGAAGACACAACTTAGGGGCAAGATGTGAGGGACATGGGTGAATACTTAAAATAATAAAAAAAAAAAAAAGAAAAAATCTTTCCCACAATCAAAGCCATCAAAATGCAGGCAGGCCATACGCCAGCAAGTGCAGGCACATGCAGCAAAGCTTGCCAAAATTGATCCCCACTGAAGGCCAAAACAGAAAAGAAGGACTTACAAACACGCTGGAATGGAGACAACATCAAAGGATTTGCAATTGGAGGAGAAAAAAAGAAAAGTTGGGAAATTTAGTGACTCTAAGAAAATGGCCTGGGTTTATATCAGGTGCAGTGCAAAGGACCAAAAGGTGCCAAAACTAAGCTCACAGATGTTGCAAAAGCAGGGGAAAAAGTCAAGGAGGAAGACACAACTTAGGGGGCAAGATATGAGGGACATGGCATGAATACTTAAAACAAATAAAAAAAAAAAAAAGAAAAAATCTTTCCCAAAGTCAAAGCCAGCAAATGCAGGCAGGCCATACGCCACCAAGGGCAGGCACATGCAGCAAAGCTTACCAAAATTGATCCCCACTGAAGGCCAAAAGAGAAAAGGAGGACCTACAAACACGCTGGAAAGGAGTCAACATCAAAGGAATTGCAATTGGAGGAGAAAAACGAAAATTTGGGAAATTTAATGACTCTTAGAAAGTGGCCTGGGGTTTTAGCAGGTGCAGTGCAAAGGACCAAAAGGTGCCAAAACTAAGCTCACAGATGTTGCAAAAGCAGGGGAAAAAGTGAAGGAGGAAGACACAACTTAGGGAGCAAGATATGAGGGACATGGCATGAATACTTAAAACAAAAAAAAAAAAAAGAAAAAATCTTTCCCAAAGTCAAAGCCATCAAAATGCAGGCAGGCCATACGCCAGCAAGGGCAGGCACATGCAGCAAAGCTTGCCAAAATTGATCCCCACTGAAGGCCAAAACAGAAAAGAAGGACTTACAAACACGCTGGAATGGAGACAACATCAAAGGAATTGCAATTGGAGGAGAAAAAAAGAAAATTTGGGAAATTTAGTGACTCTAAGAAAATGGCCTGGGTTTATATCAGGTGCAGTGCAAACGACCAAAAGATGCCTAAACAAAGCACACAAATGTTGCAAAAGCAGGGGAAAAAGTGAAGGAGGAAGACACAACTTAGGGAGCAAGATATGAGGGACAAGGCATGAATACTTAAAATAATAAAAAAAAAAAAAAAGAAAAAATCTTTCCCAAAGTCAAAGCCATCAAAATGCAGGCAGGCCATACACCACCAAGGGCAGGCACATGCAGCAAAGCTTGCCAAAATTGATCCCCACTGAAGGCCAAAAAAGAAAAGAAGGACCTACAAACACGCTGGAATGGAGACAACATTAAAGGATTTCCGATAGGAGGAGAAAAAAAGAAAATATTGGGAAATTTAATGACTCTTAGAAAGTGGCCTGGGGTTTTAGCAGGTACAGTGCAAAGCACCAAAAGGTGCCAAAACTAAGCTCACAGATGTTGCAAAAGCAGGGGGAAAAGTCAAGGAGGAAGACACAACTTAGGGGGCAAGATATGAGGGACATGGCATGAATACTTAAAATAATAAAAAAAAAAAAAGAAAAAATCTTTCCCAAAGTCAAAGCCATCAAAATTCAGGCAGGCCATACGCCAGCAAGGGCAGGCACATGCAGCAAAGCTTGCCAAAACTGATCCCCACTGAAGGCCAAAACAGAAAAGAAGGACCTACAAACATGCTGGAATGGAGACAAAATGAAAGGAATTCAATTTCTATGAGAAAAAAAGAAAATTTGGGTAAGTTAGTGATTCTAAGAAAATGGCCTGGGTTTATATCAGGTGCAGTGCAAAGGACCAAAAGATGCAAAAACTAAGCTCACAGATGTCGCAAAAGCAGGGGAAAAAGTCAAGGAGGAAGACACAACTTAGGGGGCAAGATGTGAAGGACATGGCATGAACACTTCAGAAAACAACCAAAAAAAGAAAAAAATCTTTCCCAAAGTCAAAGCCATCAAAAACCATGGCCTGCCATAAAGTGCAGGGACATGCACCAAAGATTCCTCTATTGGTCCCCATTGAAATCGCAAGATTCCTTTTCCCTTCCCAAAAGGAAATGAAATTTCCTTTCGGGAAGGGAAAAGGAATCTTGCGAATCCCAAAAGAAAGGCTTACAAACACTCTGGAAAGGAGATAGGTTCAAATGAAATGCAATTGAAAAAAGCAGAAAATCGGGAATTTTAGTCTCTGCAAAAAATAGGTTGTGAGAAAATCAGCTGCATTGCAAAGGACCAAAAGGTGCCAAAACTAAACTCACAGATGTTGCAAAAGCAGGGGAAAAAGTCAAGGAGGAAGACACAACTTAGGGGGCAAGATATGAGGGACATGGCATGAATACTTAAAACAAATAAAAAAAAAAAAAAGAAAAAATCTTTCCCAAAGTCAAAGCCAGCAAATGCAGGCAGGCCATATGCCACCAAGGGCAGGCACATGCAGCAAAGCTTACCAAAATTGATCCCCACTGAAGGCCAAAAGAGAAAAGGAGGACCTACAAACACGCTGGAAAGGAGTCAACATCAAAGGAATTGCAATTGGAGGAGAAAAACGAAAATTTGGGAAATTTAATGACTCTTAGAAAGTGGCCTGGGGTTTTAGCAGGTGCAGTGCAAAGGACCAAAAGGTGCCTAAACTAAGCTCACAGATGTTGCAAAAGCAGGGGAAAAAGTGAAGGACGAAGACACAACTTAGGGAGCAAGATATGAGGGACATGGCATGAATACTTAAAACAAAAAAAAAAAAAAGAAAAAATCTTTCCCAAAGTCAAAGCCATCAAAATGCAGGCAGGCCATACGCCAGCAAGGGCAGGCACATGCAGCAAAGCTTGCCAAAATTGATCCCCACTGAAGGCCAAAACAGAAAAGAAGGACTTACAAACACGCTGGAATGGAGACAACATCAAAGGAATTGCAATTGGAGGAGAAAAAAAGAAAATTTGGGAAATTTAGTGACTCTAAGAAAATGGCCTGGGTTTATATCAGGTGCAGTGCAAACGACCAAAAGATGCCTAAACAAAGCACACAAATGTTGCAAAAGCAGGGGAAAAAGTGAAGGAGGAAGACACAACTTAGGGAGCAAGATATGAGGGACAAGGCATGAATACTTAAAATAATAAAAAAAAAAAAAAAGAAAAAATCTTTCCCAAAGTCAAAGCCATCAAAAGGCAGGCAGGCCATACACCACCAAGGGCAGGCACATGCAGCAAAGCTTGCCAAAATTGATCCCCACTGAAGGCCAAAAAAGAAAAGAAGGACCTACAAACACGCTGGAATGGAGACAACATGAAAGGATTTCCGATAGGAGGAGAAAAAAAGAAAATATTGGGAAATTTAATGACTCTTAGAAAGTGGCCTGGGGTTTTAGCAGGTACAGTGCAAAGCACCAAAAGGTGCCAAAACTAAGCTCACAGATGTTGCAAAAGCAGGGGAAAAAGTCAAGGAGGAAGACACAACTTAGGGGGCAAGATATGAGGGACATGGCATGAATACTTAAAACAAATAAAAAAAAAAAAAAGAAAAAATCTTTCCCAAAGTCAAAGCCAGCAAATGCAGGCAGGCCATACGCCACCAAGGGCAGGCACATGCAGCAAAGCTTACCAAAATTGATCCCCACTGAAGGCCAAAAGAGAAAAGGAGGACTTACAAACACGCTGGAAAGGAGTCAACATCAAAGGAATTGCAATTGGAGGAGAAAAACGAAAATTTGGGAAATTTAATGACTCTTAGAAAGTGGCCTGGGGTTTTAGCAGGTGCAGTGCAAAGGACCAAAAGGTGCCTAAACTAAGCTCACAGATGTTGCAAAAGCAGGGGAAAAAGTGAAGGAGGAAGACACAACTTGGGGAGCAAGATATGAGGGACATGGCATGAATACTTAAAACAAAAAAAAAAAAAGAAAAAATCTTTCCCAAAGTCAAAGCCATCAAAATGCAGGCAGGCCATACGCCAGCAAGGGCAGGCACATGCAGCAAAGCTTGCCAAAATTGATCCCCACTGAAGGCCAAAACAGAAAAGAAGGACCTACAAACACGCTGGAATGGAGAGAGCATCAAAGGATTTGCAATTGGAGGAGAAAAAAAGAAAATTAAGGAAATTACAGACTCTAAAAAAATGGCCTGGGGTTTTAGCAGGTGCATTGCAAAGGACCAAAAGGTGCCAAAACTAAGCTCACAGATATTGCAAAAGCAGGGGAAAAAGTCAAGGAGGAAGACACAACTTAGGGAGCAGGATATGAGGGACATGGCATGAATACTTAAAACAAAAAAAAAAAAAAAAAAAAAGAAAAAATCTTTCACAAAGTCAAAGCCATCAAAATGCAGGCACGCCATAGGCCAGCAAGTGCAGGCACATGCAGCAAAGCTTGCCAAAATTGATCCCCACTGAAGGCCAAAACAGAAAAGAAGGACTTACAAACACGCTGGAATGGAGACACCATCAAAGGAATTGCAATTGGAGGAGAAAAAAAGAAAATTTGGGAAATTTAATGACTCTTAGAAAGTGGCCTGAGGTTTTAGCAGGTGCAGTGCAAAGGACCAAAAGGTGCCAAAACTAAGCTCACAGATGTTGCAAAAGCAGGGGAAAAAGTCAAGGAGGAAGACACAACTTAGGGGGCAAGATATGAGGGACATGGCATGAATACTTAAAAAAAAAAAAAAAAAAAAAAAGAAAAAATCTTTCCCAAAGTCAAAGCCATCAAAATGCAGGCAGGCCATACGCCAGCAAGGGCAGGCACATGCAGCAAAGTTTTCCAAAATTGATCCACACTGAAGGCCAAAACAGAAAAGAAGGACCTACAAACACGCTGGAAAGGAGTCAACATCAAAGGAATTGCAATTGGAGGAGAAAAAAAGAAAATTTGGGAAATTTAGTGACTCTAACAAAATGGCCTGGGGTTTTATCAGGTGCATTGCAAAGGACCAAAAGATGCAAAAACTAAGCTCACAGATGTTGCAAAAGCAGGGGAAAAAGTCAAGGAGGAAGACACAACTTAGGGGGCCAGATATGAGGGACATGGCATGAACACTTCAGAAAACAACCAAAAAAAGAAAAAAATCTTTCCCAAAGTCAAAGCCATCAAAAGGCATGGCCTGCCATCAAGTGCAGGGACATGCACCAAAGATTCCTCTATTGGTCCCCATTGAAACCGCAAGATTCCTTTTCCCTTCCCGAAAGGAAATGAAATTTCCTTTTGGGAAGGGAAAAGGAATCTTGCGAATCCCAAAAGAAAGGCTTACAAACACTCTGGAAAGGAGATAGGTTCAAATGAAATTCAATTGAATAAAGCAGAAAATCGGGAAATTTAGTCTCTTCAAAAAATATGCTGTGAGGAAATCAGCTGCATTGCAAAGGACCAAAAGGTGCCAAAACTAAGCTCACATATGTTGCAAAAGCAGGGGAAAAAGTCAAGGAGGAAGACACAACTTAGGGGGCAAGATATGAGGGACATGGCATGAATACTTTAAATAATAAAAAAAAAAAAAAAGAAAAAATCTTTCCCAAAGTCAAAGCCATCAACATGCAGGAAGGCCATACGCCAGGAAGGGCAGGCACATGCAGCAAAGCTTGCCAAAATTGATCCCCACTGAAGGCCAATAGAGAAAAGAAGGACCTACAAACACGCTGGAATGGAGACAACATCAAAGGATTTGCAATTGGAGGAGAAAAAAAGAAAATTTGGGAAATTTAATGACTCTTAGAAAGTGGCCTGGGATTTTAGCAGGTGCAGTGCAAAGGACCAAAAGGTGCCAAAACTAAGCTCACAGATGTTGCAAAAGCAGGGGAAAAAGTCAAGGAGGAAGACACAACTTAGGGAGCAAGATATGAGGGACATGGCAGGAATACTTAAAACAAAAAAAAAAAAAAAAAAAGAAAAAAATCTTTCCCAAAGTCAAAGCCATCAAAATGCAGGCAGGCCATACGCTACCAAGGGCAGGCACATGCAGCAAAGCTTGCCAAAATTGATCCCCACTGAAGGCCAAAACAGAAAAGAAGGACCTACAAACACGCTGGAAAGGAGTCAACATCAAAGGAATTGCAATTGGAGGAAAAAAAAAAAGAAAATTTGGGAAATTTAGTGACTCTAAGAAAATGGCCTGGGTTTATATCAGGTGCAGTGCAAAGGACCAAAAGATGCCAAAACTAAGCTCACAGATGTTGCAAAAGCAGGGGAAAAAGTCAAGGAGGAAGACAGAACTTAGGGGGCAAGATATGAGGGACATGGCATGAATACTTAAAATAATAAAAAAAAAAAAAAGAAAAAATCTTTCCCAAAGTCAAAGCCATCAAAATGCAGGCTGGCCATAGGCCAGCAAGTGCAGGCACATGCAGCAAAGCTTGCCAAAATTGATCCCCACTGAAGGCCAAAACAGAAAAGAAGGACCTACAAACACGCTGGAATGGAGACAACATGAAAGGAATTCAATTTCTATGAGAAAAAAAGAAAATTTGGGTAAGTTAGTGATTCTAAGAAAATGGCCTGGGTTTATATCAGGTGCAGTGAAAAGGACCAAAAGATGCCAAAACTAAGCTCACAGATGTTGCAAAAGCAGGGGAAAAAGACAAGGAGGAAGACACAACTTAGGGGGCAAGATATGAGGGACATGGCATGAACACTTCAGAAAACAACCAAAAAAAGAAAAAATCTTTCCCAAAGTCAAAGCCATCAAAAGGCATGGCCTGCCATCAAGTGCAGGGACATGCACCAAAGATTCCTCTATTGGTCCCCATTAAAATCGCATGATTCCTTTTCCCTTCCCGAAAGGAAATGAAATTTCCTTTCGGGAAGGGAAAAGGAATCTTGCGAATCCCAAAAGAAAGGCTTACAAACACTCTGGAAAGGAGATAGGTTCAAATGAAATGCAATTGAAAAAGCAGAAAATCGGGAATATTAGTCTCTTCAAAAAATAGGCTGTGAGGAAATCAGCTGCATTGCAAAGGACCAAAAGGTGCCAAAACTAAGCTCACAGATGTTGCAAAAGCAGGGGAAAAAGTCAAGGAGGAAGACACAACTTAGGGAGCAAGATATGAGGGACATGGCATGAATACTTAAAACAAAAAAAAAAAAAAAAAGAAAAAAATCTTTCCCAAAGTCAAAGCCATCAAAATGCAGGCAGGCCATATGCCACCAAGGGCAGGCACATGCAGCAAAGCTTGCCAAAATTGATCCCCAGTGAAGGCCAAAACAGAAAAGAAGGACCTACAAACACGCTGGAAAGGAGTCAACATCAAAGGATTTGCAATTGGAGGAGAAAAAAAGAAAATTTGGGAAATTTAGTGACTCTAAGAAAATGGCCTGGGTTTATATCAGGTGCAGTGCAACGGACCAAAAGATGCCAAAACTAAGCTCACAGATGTTGCAAAAGCAGGGGAAAAAGTGAAGGAGGAAGACACAACTTAGGGGCAAGATGTGAGGGACATGGGTGAATACTTAAAATAATAAAAAAAAAAAAAAGAAAAAATCTTTCCCACAATCAAAGCCATCAAAATGCAGGCAGGCCATACGCCAGCAAGTGCAGGCACATGCAGCAAAGCTTGCCAAAATTGATCCCCACTGAAGGCCAAAACAGAAAAGAAGGACTTACAAACACGCTGGAATGGAGACAACATCAAAGGATTTGCAATTGGAGGAGAAAAAAAGAAAAGTTGGGAAATTTAGTGACTCTAAGAAAATGGCTTGGGTTTATATCAGGTGCAGTGCAAAGGACCAAAAGGTGCCAAAACTAAGCTCACAGATGTTGCAAAAGCAGGGGAAAAAGTCAAGGAGGAAGACACAACTTAGGGGGCAAGATATGAGGGACATGGCATGAATACTTAAAACAAATAAAAAAAAAAAAAAGAAAAAATCTTTCCCAAAGTCAAAGCCATCAAAATGCAGGCAGGCCATACGCCACCAAGGGCAGACACATGCAGCAAAGCTTGCCAAAACTGATCCCCACTGAAGGCCAAAACAGAAAAGAAGGACCTACAAACATGCTGGAATGGAGACAAAATGAAAGGAATTCAATTTCTATGAGAAAAAAAGAAAATTTGGGTAAGTTAGTGATTCTAAGAAAATGGCCTGGGTTTATATCAGGTGCAGTGCAAAGGACCAAAAGATGCAAAAACTAAGCTCACAGATGTCGCAAAAGCAGGGGAAAAAGTCAAGGAGGAAGACACAACTTAGGGGGCAAGATGTGAAGGACATGGCATGAACACTTCAGAAAACAACCAAAAAAAGAAAAAAATCTTTCCCAAAGTCAAAGCCATCAAAAACCATGGCCTGCCATAAAGTGCAGGGACATGCACCAAAGATTCCTCTATTGGTCCCCATTGAAATCGCAAGATTCCTTTTCCCTTCCCAAAAGGAAATGAAATTTCCTTTCGGGAAGGGAAAAGGAATCTTGCGAATCCCAAAAGAAAGGCTTACAAACACTCTGGAAAGGAGATAGGTTCAAATGAAATGCAATTGAAAAAAGCAGAAAATCGGGAATTTTAGTCTCTGCAAAAAATAGGTTGTGAGAAAATCAGCTGCATTGCAAAGGACCAAAAGGTGCCAAAACTAAGCTCACAGATGTTGCAAAAGCAGGGGAAAAAGTCAAGGAGGAAGACACAACTTAGGGGGCAAGATATGAGGGACATGGCATGAATACTTAAAACAAATAAAAAAAAAAAAAAGAAAAAATCTTTCCCAAAGTCAAAGCCAGCAAATGCAGGCAGGCCATATGCCACCAAGGGCAGGCACATGCAGCAAAGCTTACCAAAATTGATCCCCACTGAAGGCCAAAAGAGAAAAGGAGGACCTACAAACACGCTGGAAAGGAGTCAACATCAAAGGAATTGCAATTGGAGGAGAAAAACGAAAATTTGGGAAATTTAATGACTCTTAGAAAGTGGCCTGGGGTTTTAGCAGGTGCAGTGCAAAGGACCAAAAGGTGCCTAAACTAAGCTCACAGATGTTGCAAAAGCAGGGGAAAAAGTGAAGGACGAAGACACAACTTAGGGAGCAAGATATGAGGGACATGGCATGAATACTTAAAACAAAAAAAAAAAAAGAAAAAATCTTTCCCAAAGTCAAAGCCATCAAAATGCAGGCAGGCCATACGCCAGCAAGGGCAGGCACATGCAGCAAAGCTTGCCAAAATTGATCCCCACTGAAGGCCAAAACAGAAAAGAAGGACTTACAAACACGCTGGAATGGAGACAAAATGAAAGGAATTCAATTTCTATGAGAAAAAAAGAAAATTTGGGAAATTTAATGATTCTAAGAAAATGGCCTGGGTTTATATCAGGTGCAGTGCAAAGGACCAAAAGGTGCCGAAACTAAGCTCACAGATGTTGCAAAAGCAGGGGAAAAAGTCAAGGAGGAAGACACAACTTAGGGGGCAAGATGTGAGGGACATGGCCTGAACACTTAAAACAAAAAAAAAAAAAAAAAGAAAAAATCTTACCCAAAGTCAAAGCCATCAAAATGCAGGCAGGCCATACACCACCACGGGCAGGCACATGCAGCAAAGCTTGCCAAAATTGATCCCCACTGAAGGCCAAAACAGAAAAGAAGGACCTACAAACACGCTGGAATGGAGACAAAATGAAAGGAATTCAATTTCTATGAGAAAAAAAGAAAATTTGGGTAAGTTAGTGATTCTAAGAAAATGGCCTGGGTTTATATCAGGTGCAGTGCAAAGGACCAAAAGATGCAAAAACTAAGCTCACAGATGTCGCAAAAGCAGGGGAAAAAAGTCAAGGAGGAAGACACAACTTAGGGGGCAAGATGTGAAGGACATGGCATGAACACTTCAGAAAACAACCAAAAAAAGAAAAAAATCTTTCCCAAAGTCAAAGCCATCAAAAACCATGGCCTGCCATAAAGTGCAGGGACATGCACCAAAGATTCCTCTATTGGTCCCCATTGAAATCGCAAGATTCCTTTTCCCTTCCCAAAAGGAAATGAAATTTCCTTTCGGGAAGGGAAAAGGAATCTTGCGAATCCCAAAAGAAAGGCTTACAAACACTCTGGAAAGGAGATAGGTTCAAATGAAATGCAATTGAAAAAAGCAGAAAATCGGGAATTTTAGTCTCTGCAAAAAATAGGTTGTGAGAAAATCAGCTGCATTGCAAAGGACCAAAAGGTGCCAAAACTAAACTCACAGATGTTGCAAAAGCAGGGGAAAAAGTCAAGGAGGAAGACACAACTTAGGGGGCAAGATATGAGGGACATGGCATGAATACTTAAAACAAATAAAAAAAAAAAAAAGAAAAAATCTTTCCCAAAGTCAAAGCCAGCAAATGCAGGCAGGCCATATGCCACCAAGGGCAGGCACATGCAGCAAAGCTTACCAAAATTGATCCCCACTGAAGGCCAAAAGAGAAAAGGAGGACCTACAAACACGCTGGAAAGGAGTCAACATCAAAGGAATTGCAATTGGAGGAGAAAAACGAAAATTTGGGAAATTTAATGACTCTTAGAAAGTGGCCTGGGGTTTTAGCAGGTGCAGTGCAAAGGACCAAAAGGTGCCTAAACTAAGCTCACAGATGTTGCAAAAGCAGGGGAAAAAGTGAAGGACGAAGACACAACTTAGGGAGCAAGATATGAGGGACATGGCATGAATACTTAAAACAAAAAAAAAAAAAGAAAAAATCTTTCCCAAAGTCAAAGCCATCAAAATGCAGGCAGGCCATACGCCAGCAAGGGCAGGCACATGCAGCAAAGCTTGCCAAAATTGATCCCCACTGAAGGCCAAAACAGAAAAGAAGGACTTACAAACACGCTGGAATGGAGACAACATCAAAGGAATTGCAATTGGAGGAGAAAAAAAGAAAATTTGGGAAATTTAGTGACTCTAAGAAAATGGCCTGGGTTTATATCAGGTGCAGTGCAAACGACCAAAAGATGCCTAAACAAAGCACACAAATGTTGCAAAAGCAGGGGAAAAAGTGAAGGAGGAAGACACAACTTAGGGAGCAAGATATGAGGGACAAGGCATGAATACTTAAAATAATAAAAAAAAAAAAAAAGAAAAAATCTTTCCCAAAGTCAAAGCCATCAAAAGGCAGGCAGGCCATACACCACCAAGGGCAGGCACATGCAGCAAAGCTTGCCAAAATTGATCCCCACTGAAGGCCAAAAAAGAAAAGAAGGACCTACAAACACGCTGGAATGGAGACAACATGAAAGGATTTCCGATAGGAGGAGAAAAAAAGAAAATATTGGGAAATTTAATGACTCTTAGAAAGTGGCCTGGGGTTTTAGCAGGTACAGTGCAAAGGACCAAAAGGTGCCAAAACTAAGCTCACAGATGTTGCAAAAGCAGGGGAAAAAGTCAAGGAGGAAGACACAACTTAGGGGGCAAGATATGAGGGACATGGCATGAATACTTAAAACAAATAAAAAAAAAAAAAAGAAAAAATCTTTCCCAAAGTCAAAGCCAGCAAATGCAGGCAGGCCATACGCCACCAAGGGCAGGCACATGCAGCAAAGCTTACCAAAATTGATCCCCACTGAAGGCCAAAAGAGAAAAGGAGGACTTACAAACACGCTGGAAAGGAGTCAACATCAAAGGAATTGCAATTGGAGGAGAAAAACGAAAATTTGGGAAATTTAATGACTCTTAGAAAGTGGCCTGGGGTTTTAGCAGGTGCAGTGCAAAGGACCAAAAGATGCCAAAACTAAGCTCACAGATGTTGCAAAAGCAGGGGTAAAAGTCAAGGAGGAAGACAACTTAGGGAGCAAGATATGAGGGATATGGCATGAATACTTAAAACAAAAAAAAAAAAAAAAAAAAGAAAAAATCTATCCCAAAGTAAAAGCCATCAAAATGCAGGCAGGCCATAGGCCAGCAAGTGCACGCACATGCAGCAAAGCTTGCCAAAATTGATCCCCACTGAAGGCCAAAACAGAAAAGAAGGACCTACAAACACGCTGGAATGGAGTCAACATCAAAGGAATTGCAATTGGAGGAGAAAAAAAGAAAATTTTGGAAATTTATTGACTCTAAGAAAATGGCCTGGGTTTATATCAGGTGCAGTGCAAGGGACCAAAAGGTGCCAAAACTAAGCTCACAGACGTTGCAAAAGCAGGGGAAAAAGTGAAGGAGGAAGACACAACTTAGGGAGCAAGATATGAGGGACATGGCATGAATAATTAAAATAATAAAAAAAAAAAAAAGAAAAAATCTTTCCCAAAGTCAAAGCCATCAAAATGCAGGCAAGCCATATGCCAGCAAGTGCAGGCACATGCAGCAAAGCTTGCCAAAATTGATCCCCACTGAAGGCCAAAACAGAAAAGAAGGACCTACAAACACGCTGGAATGGAGAGAGCATCAAAGGATTTGCAATTGGAGGAGAAAAAAAGAAAATTAAGGAAATTACAGACTCTAAAAAAATGGCCTGGGGTTTTAGCAGGTGCATTGCAAAGGACAAAAAGGTGCCAAAACTAAGCTCACAGATATTGCAAAAGCAGGGGAAAAAGTCAAGGAGGAAGACACAACTTAGGGAGCAGGATATGAGGGACATGGCATGAATACTTAAAACAAAAAAAAAAAAAAAAAAAAAGAAAAAATCTTTCACAAAGTCAAAGCCATCAAAATGCAGGCACGCCATAGGCCAGCAAGTGCAGGCACATGCAGCAAAGCTTGCCAAAATTGATCCCCACTGAAGGCCAAAACAGAAAAGAAGGACTTACAAACACGCTGGAATGGAGACACCATCAAAGGAATTGCAATTGGAGGAGAAAAAAAGAAAATTTGGGAAATTTAATGACTCTTAGAAAGTGGCCTGAGGTTTTAGCAGGTGCAGTGCAAAGGACCAAAAGGTGCCAAAACTAAGCTCACAGATGTTGCAAAAGCAGGGGAAAAAGTCAAGGAGGAAGACACAACTTAGGGGGCAAGATATGAGGGACATGGCATGAATACTTAAAAAAAAAAAAAAAAAAAAAAAGAAAAAATCTTTCCCAAAGTCAAAGCCATCAAAATGCAGGCAGGCCATACGCCAGCAAGGGCAGGCACATGCAGCAAAGTTTTCCAAAATTGATCCACACTGAAGGCCAAAACAGAAAAGAAGGACCTACAAACACGCTGGAAAGGAGTCAACATCAAAGGAATTGCAATTGGAGGAGAAAAAAAGAAAATTTGGGAAATTTAGTGACTCTAACAAAATGGCCTGGGGTTTTATCAGGTGCATTGCAAAGGACCAAAAGATGCAAAAACTAAGCTCACAGATGTTGCAAAAGCAGGGGAAAAAGTCAAGGAGGAAGACACAACTTAGGGGGCCAGATATGAGGGACATGGCATGAACACTTCAGAAAACAACCAAAAAAAGAAAAAAATCTTTCCCAAAGTCAAAGCCATCAAAAGGCATGGCCTGCCATCAAGTGCAGGGACATGCACCAAAGATTCCTCTATTGGTCCCCATTGAAACCGCAAGATTCCTTTTCCCTTCCCCAAAGGAAATTTCATTTCCTTTTGGGACGGGAAAAGGAATCTTGCGAATCCCAAAAGAAAGGCTTACAAACACTCTGGAAAGGAGATAGGTTCAAATGAAATTCAATTGAATAAAGCAGAAAATCGGGAAATTTAGTCTCTTCAAAAAATATGCTGTGAGGAAATCAGCTGCATTGCAAAGGACCAAAAGGTGCCAAAACTAAGCTCACATATGTTGCAAAAGCAGGGGAAAAAGTCAAGGAGGAAGACACAACTTAGGGGGCAAGATATGAGGGACATGGCATGAATACTTTAAATAATAAAAAAAAAAAAAAAGAAAAAATCTTTCCCAAAGTCAAAGCCATCAACATGCAGGAAGGCCATACGCCAGGAAGGGCAGGCACATGCAGCAAAGCTTGCCAAAATTGATCCCCACTGAAGGCCAATAGAGAAAAGAAGGACCTACAAACACGCTGGAATGGAGACAACATCAAAGGATTTGCAATTGGAGGAGAAAAAAAGAAAATTTGGGAAATTTAATGACTCTTAGAAAGTGGCCTGGGCTTTTAGCAGGTGCAGTGCAAAGGACCAAAAGGTGCCAAAACTAAGCTCACAGATGTTGCAAAAGCAGGGGAAAAAGTCAAGGAGGAAGACACAACTTAGGGAGCAAGATATGAGGGACATGGCAGGAATACTTAAAACAAAAAAAAAAAAAAAAAAAGAAAAAAATCTTTCCCAAAGTCAAAGCCATCAAAATGCAGGCAGGCCATACGCTACCAAGGGCAGGCACATGCAGCAAAGCTTGCCAAAATTGATCCCCACTGAAGGCCAAAACAGAAAAGAAGGACCTACAAACACGCTGGAAAGGAGTCAACATCAAAGGAATTGCAATTGGAGGAAAAAAAAAAAGAAAATTTGGGAAATTTAGTGACTCTAAGAAAATGGCCAGGGTTTATATCAGGTGCAGTGCAAAGGACCAAAAGATGCCAAAACTAAGCTCACAGATGTTGCAAAAGCAGGGGAAAAAGTCAAGGAGGAAGACAGAACTTAGGGGGCAAGATATGAGGGACATGGCATGAATAATTAAAATAATAAAAAAAAAAAAAAGAAAAAATCTTTCCCAAAGTCAAAGCCATCAAAATGCAGGCTGGCCATAGGCCAGCAAGTGCAGGCACATGCAGCAAAGCTTGCCAAAATTGATCCCCACTGAAGGCCAAAACAGAAAAGAAGGACCTACAAACACGCTGGAATGGAGACAACATGAAAGGAATTCAATTTCTATGAGAAAAAAAGAAAATTTGGGTAAGTTAGTGATTCTAAGAAAATGGCCTGGGTTTATATCAGGTGCAGTGAAAAGGACCAAAAGATGCCAAAACTAAGCTCACAGATGTTGCAAAAGCAGGGGAAAAAGACAAGGAGGAAGACACAACTTAGGGGGCAAGATATGAGGGACATGGCATGAACACTTCAGAAAACAACCAAAAAAAGAAAAAATCTTTCCCAAAGTCAAAGCCATCAAAAGGCATGGCCTGCCATCAAGTGCAGGGACATGCACCAAAGATTCCTCTATTGGTCCCCATTAAAATCGCATGATTCCTTTTCCCTTCCCGAAAGGAAATGAAATTTCCTTTCGGGAAGGGAAAAGGAATCTTGCGAATCCCAAAAGAAAGGCTTACAAACACTCTGGAAAGGAGATAGGTTCAAATGAAATGCAATTGAAAAAGCAGAAAATCGGGAATATTAGTCTCTTCAAAAAATAGGCTGTGAGGAAATCAGCTGCATTGCAAAGGACCAAAAGGTGCCAAAACTAAGCTCACAGATGTTGCAAAAGCAGGGGAAAAAGTCAAGGAGGAAGACACAACTTAGGGAGCAAGATATGAGGGACATGGCATGAATACTTAAAACAAAAAAAAAAAAAAAAAGAAAAAAATCTTTCCCAAAGTCAAAGCCATCAAAATGCAGGCAGGCCATATGCCACCAAGGGCAGGCACATGCAGCAAAGCTTGCCAAAATTGATCCCCAGTGAAGGCCAAAACAGAAAAGAAGGACCTACAAACACGCTGGAAAGAGTCAACATCAAAGGATTTGCAATTGGAGGAGAAAAAAAGAAAATTTGGGAAATTTAGTGACTCTAAGAAAATGGCCTGGGTTTATATCAGGTGCAGTGCAACGGACCAAAAGATGCCAAAACTAAGCTCACAGATGTTGCAAAAGCAGGGGAAAAAGTGAAGGATGAAGACACAACTTAGGGGCAAGATGTGAGGGACATGGGTGAATACTTAAAATAATAAAAAAAAAAAAAAGAAAAAATCTTTCCCACAATCAAAGCCATCAAAATGCAGGCAGGCCATACGCCAGCAAGTGCAGGCACATGCAGCAAAGCTTGCCAAAATTGATCCCCACTGAAGGCCAAAACAGAAAAGAAGGACTTACAAACACGCTGGAATGGAGACAACATCAAAGGATTTGCAATTGGAGGAGAAAAAAAGAAAAGTTGGGAAATTTAGTGACTCTAAGAAAATGGCTTGGGTTTATATCAGGTGCAGTGCAAAGGACCAAAAGGTGCCAAAACTAAGCTCACAGATGTTGCAAAAGCAGGGGAAAAAGTCAAGGAGGAAGACACAACTTAGGGGGCAAGATATGAGGGACATGGCATGAATACTTAAAACAAATAAAAAAAAAAAAAAGAAAAAATCTTTCCCAAAGTCAAAGCCAGCAAATGCAGGCAGGCCATACGCCACCAAGGGCAGGCACATGCAGCAAAGCTTACCAAAATTGATCCCCACTGAAGGCCAAAAGAGAAAAGGAGGACCTACAAACACGCTGGAAAGGAGTCAACATCAAAGGAATTGCAATTGGAGGAGAAAAACGAAAATTTGGGAAATTTAATGACTCTTAGAAAGTGGCCTGGGGTTTTAGCAGGTGCAGTGCAAAGGACCAAAAGGTGCCAAAACTAAGCTCACAGATGTTGCAAAAGCAGGGGAAAAAGTGAAGGAGGAAGACACAACTTAGGGAGCAAGATATGAGGGACATGGCATGAATACTTAAAACAAAAAAAAAAAAAGAAAAAATCTTTCCCAAAGTCAAAGCCATCAAAATGCAGGCAGGCCATACGCCAGCAAGGGCAGGCACATGCAGCAAAGCTTGCCAAAATTGATCCCCACTGAAGGCCAAAACAGAAAAGAAGGACTTACAAACACGCTGGAATGGAGACAACATCAAAGGAATTGCAATTGGAGGAGAAAAAAAGAAAATTTGGGAAATTTAGTGACTCTAAGAAAATGGCCTGGGTTTATATCAGGTGCAGTGCAAACGACCAAAAGATGCCTAAACAAAGCACACAAATGTTGCAAAAGCAGGGGAAAAAGTGAAGGAGGAAGACACAACTTAGGGAGCAAGATATGAGGGACAAGGCATGAATACTTAAAATAATAAAAAAAAAAAAAAAGAAAAAATCTTTCCCAAAGTCAAAGCCATCAAAATGCAGGCAGGCCATACACCACCAAGGGCAGGCACATGCAGCAAAGCTTGCCAAAATTGATCCCCACTGAAGGCCAAAAAAGAAAAGAAGGACCTACAAACACGCTGGAATGGAGACAACATTAAAGGATTTCCGATAGGAGGAGAAAAAAAGAAAATATTGGGAAATTTAATGACTCTTAGAAAGTGGCCTGGGGTTTTAGCAGGTACAGTGCAAAGCACCAAAAGGTGCCAAAACTAAGCTCACAGATGTTGCAAGAGCAGGGGAAAAAGTCAAGGAGGAAGACACAACTTAGGGGGCAAGATATGAGGGACATGGCATGAATACTTAAAATAATAAAAAAAAAAAAAGAAAAAATCTTTCCCAAAGTCAAAGCCATCAAAATTCAGGCAGGCCATACGCCAGCAAGGGCAGGCACATGCAGCAAAGCTTGCCAAAACTGATCCCCACTGAAGGCCAAAACAGAAAAGAAGGACCTACAAACATGCTGGAATGGAGACAAAATGAAAGGAATTCAATTTCTATGAGAAAAAAAGAAAATTTGGGTAAGTTAGTGATTCTAAGAAAATGGCCTGGGTTTATATCAGGTGCAGTGCAAAGGACCAAAAGATGCAAAAACTAAGCTCACAGATGTCGCAAAAGCAGGGGAAAAAGTCAAGGAGGAAGACACAACTTAGGGGGCAAGATGTGAGGGACAAGGCATGAACACTTCAGAAAACAACCAAAAAAAGAAAAAAATCTTTCCCAAAGTCAAAGCCATCAAAAACCATGGCCTGCCATAAAGTGCAGGGACATGCACCAAAGATTCCTCTATTGGTCCCCATTGAAATCGCAAGATTCCTTTTCCCTTCCCAAAAGGAAATGAAATTTCCTTTCGGGAAGGGAAAAGGAATCTTGCGAATCCCAAAAGAAAGGCTTACAAACACTCTGGAAAGGAGATAGGTTCAAATGAAATGCAATTGAAAAAAGCAGAAAATCGGGAATTTTAGTCTCTGCAAAAAATAGGCTGTGAGGAAATCAGCTGCATTGCAAAGGACCAAAAGGTGCCAAAACTAAGCTCACAGATGTTGCAAAAGCAGGGGAAAAAGTCAAGGAGGAAGACACAACTTAGGGGGCAAGATATGAGGGACATGGCATGAATACTTAAAACAAATAAAAAAAAAAAAAAGAAAAAATCTTTCCCAAAGTCAAAGCCAGCAAATGCAGGCAGGCCATATGCCACCAAGGGCAGGCACATGCAGCAAAGCTTACCAAAATTGATCCCCACTGAAGGCCAAAAGAGAAAAGGAGGACCTACAAACACGCTGGAAAGGAGTCAACATCAAAGGAATTGCAATTGGAGGAGAAAAACGAAAATTTGGGAAATTTAATGACTCTTAGAAAGTGGCCTGGGGTTTTAGCAGGTGCAGTGCAAAGGACCAAAAGGTGCAAAAACTAAGCTCACAGATGTTGCAAAAGCAGGGGAAAAAGTGAAGGACGAAGACACAACTTAGGGAGCAAGATATGAGGGACATGGCATGAATACTTAAAACAAAAAAAAAAAAAGAAAAAATCTTTCCCAAAGTCAAAGCCATCAAAATGCAGGCAGGCCATACGCCAGCAAGGGCAGGCACATGCAGCAAAGCTTGCCAAAATTGATCCCCACTGAAGGCCAAAACAGAAAAGAAGGACTTACAAACACGCTGGAATGGAGACAACATCAAAGGAATTGCAATTGGAGGAGAAAAAAAGAAAATTTGGGAAATTTAGTGACTCTAAGAAAATGGCCTGGGTTTATATCAGGTGCAGTGCAAACGACCAAAAGATGCCTAAACAAAGCACACAAATGTTGCAAAAGCAGGGGAAAAAGTGAAGGAGGAAGACACAACTTAGGGAGCAAGATATGAGGGACAAGGCATGAATACTTAAAATAATAAAAAAAAAAAAAAAGAAAAAATCTTTCCCAAAGTCAAAGCCATCAAAAGGCAGGCAGGCCATACACCACCAAGGGCAGGCACATGCAGCAAAGCTTGCCAAAATTGATCCCCACTGAAGGCCAAAAAAGAAAAGAAGGACCTACAAACACGCTGGAATGGAGACAACATGAAAGGATTTCCGATAGGAGGAGAAAAAAAGAAAATATTGGGAAATTTAATGACTCTTAGAAAGTGGCCTGGGGTTTTAGCAGGTACAGTGCAAAGCACCAAAAGGTGCCAAAACTAAGCTCACAGATGTTGCAAAAGCAGGGGAAAAAAGTCAAGGAGGAAGACACAACTTAGGGGGCAAGATATGAGGGACATGGCATGAATACTTAAAACAAAAAAAAAAAAAAAAAAGAAAAAATCTTTCCCAAAGTCAAAGCCATCAAAATGCAGGCAGGCCATACGCCAGCAAGGGCAGGCACATGCAGCAAAGCTTGCCAAAACTGATCCCCACTGAAGGCCAAAACAGAAAAGAAGGACCTACAAACATGCTGGAATGGAGACAAAATGAAAGGAATTCAATTTCTATGAGAAAAAAAGAAAATTTGGGTAAGTTAGTGATTCTAAGAAAATGGCCTGGGTTTATATTAGGTGCAGTGCAAAGGACCAAAAGATGCAAAAACTAAGCTCACAGATGTCGCAAAAGCAGGGGAAAAAGTCAAGGAGGAAGACACAAC
The DNA here is from genome assembly GCA_021963965.1 of Artemisiospiza belli. NCBI lineage: Eukaryota > Metazoa > Chordata > Aves > Passeriformes > Passerellidae > Artemisiospiza > Artemisiospiza belli. The sequence goes on from JAKDEW010000849.1 coordinate 99,347, forward strand.
TTAGGGGGCAAGATGTGAGGGACATGGCATGAACACTTCAGAAAACAACCAAAAAAAGAAAAAAATCTTTCCCAAAGTCAAAGCCATCAAAAACCATGGCCTGCCATAAAGTGCAGGGACATGCACCAAAGATTCCTCTATTGGTCCCCATTGAAATCGCAAGATTCCTTTTCCCTTCCCAAAAGGAAATGAAATTTCCTTTCGGGAAGGGAAAAGGAATCTTGCGAATCCCAAAAGAAAGGCTTACAAACACTCTGGAAAGGAGATAGGTTCAAATGAAATGCAATTGAAAAAAGCAGAAAATCGGGAATTTTAGTCTCTGCAAAAAATAGGTTGTGAGAAAATCAGCTGCATTGCAAAGGACCAAAAGGTGCCAAAACTAAGCTCACAGATGTTGCAAAAGCAGGGGAAAAAGTCAAGGAGGAAGACACAACTTAGGGGGCAAGATATGAGGGACATGGCATGAATACTTAAAACAAATAAAAAAAAAAAAAAGAAAAAATCTTTCCCAAAGTCAAAGCCAGCAAATGCAGGCAGGCCATATGCCACCAAGGGCAGGCACATGCAGCAAAGCTTACCAAAATTGATCCCCACTGAAGGCCAAAAGAGAAAAGGAGGACCTACAAACACGCTGGAAAGGAGTCAACATCAAAGGAATTGCAATTGGAGGAGAAAAACGAAAATTTGGGAAATTTAATGACTCTTAGAAAGTGGCCTGGGGTTTTAGCAGGTGCAGTGCAAAGGACCAAAAGATGCCTAAACTAAGCTCACAGATGTTGCAAAAGCAGGGGAAAAAGTGAAGGACGAAGACACAACTTAGGGAGCAAGATATGAGGGACATGGCATGAATACTTAAAACAAAAAAAAAAAAAGAAAAAATCTTTCCCAAAGTCAAAGCCATCAAAATGCAGGCAGGCCATACGCCAGCAAGGGCAGGCACATGCAGCAAAGCTTGCCAAAATTGATCCCCACTGAAGGCCAAAACAGAAAAGAAGGACTTACAAACACGCTGGAATGGAGACAACATCAAAGGAATTGCAATTGGAGGAGAAAAAAAGAAAATTTGGGAAATTTAGTGACTCTAAGAAAATGGCCTGGGTTTATATCAGGTGCAGTGCAAACGACCAAAAGATGCCTAAACAAAGCACACAAATGTTGCAAAAGCAGGGGAAAAAGTGAAGGAGGAAGACACAACTTAGGGAGCAAGATATGAGGGACAAGGCATGAATACTTAAAATAATAAAAAAAAAAAAAAAGAAAAAATCTTTCCCAAAGTCAAAGCCATCAAAAGGCAGGCAGGCCATACACCACCAAGGGCAGGCACATGCAGCAAAGCTTGCCAAAATTGATCCCCACTGAAGGCCAAAAAAGAAAAGAAGGACCTACAAACACGCTGGAATGGAGACAACATGAAAGGATTTCCGATAGGAGGAGAAAAAAAGAAAATATTGGGAAATTTAATGACTCTTAGAAAGTGGCCTGGGGTTTTAGCAGGTACAGTGCAAAGCACCAAAAGGTGCCAAAACTAAGCTCACAGATGTTGCAAAAGCAGGGGAAAAAGTCAAGGAGGAAGACACAACTTAGGGGGCAAGATATGAGGGACATGGCATGAATACTTAAAACAAAAAAAAAAAAAAAAAAAGAAAAAATCTTTCCCAAAGTCAAAGCCATCAAAATGCAGGCAGGCCATACGCCAGCAAGGGCAGGCACATGCAGCAAAGCTTGCCAAAACTGATCCCCACTGAAGGCCAAAACAGAAAAGAAGGACCTACAAACATGCTGGAATGGAGACAAAATGAAAGGAATTCAATTTCTATGAGAAAAAAAGAAAATTTGGGTAAGTTAGTGATTCTAAGAAAATGGCCTGGGTTTATATCAGGTGCAGTGAAAAGGACCAAAAGATGCCAAAACTAAGCTCACAGATGTTGCAAAAGCAGGGGAAAAAGACAAGGAGGAAGACACAACTTAGGGGGCAAGATATGAGGGACATGGCATGAACACTTCAGAAAACAACCAAAAAAAGAAAAAATCTTTCCCAAAGTCAAAGCCATCAAAAGGCATGGCCTGCCATCAAGTGCAGGGACATGCACCAAAGATTCCTCTATTGGTCCCCATTAAAATCGCATGATTCCTTTTCCCTTCCCGAAAGGAAATGAAATTTCCTTTCGGGAAGGGAAAAGGAATCTTGCGAATCCCAAAAGAAAGGCTTACAAACACTCTGGAAAGGAGATAGGTTCAAATGAAATGCAATTGAAAAAGCAGAAAATCGGGAATATTAGTCTCTTCAAAAAATAGGCTGTGAGGAAATCAGCTGCATTGCAAAGGACCAAAAGGTGCCAAAACTAAGCTCACAGATGTTGCAAAAGCAGGGGAAAAAGTCAAGGAGGAAGACACAACTTAGGGAGCAAGATATGAGGGACATGGCATGAATACTTAAAACAAAAAAAAAAAAAAAAAGAAAAAAATCTTTCCCAAAGTCAAAGCCATCAAAATGCAGGCAGGCCATATGCCACCAAGGGCAGGCACATGCAGCAAAGCTTGCCAAAATTGATCCCCAGTGAAGGCCAAAACAGAAAAGAAGGACCTACAAACACGCTGGAAAGAGTCAACATCAAAGGATTTGCAATTGGAGGAGAAAAAAAGAAAATTTGGGAAATTTAGTGACTCTAAGAAAATGGCCTGGGTTTATATCAGGTGCAGTGCAACGGACCAAAAGATGCCAAAACTAAGCTCACAGATGTTGCAAAAGCAGGGGAAAAAGTGAAGGATGAAGACACAACTTAGGGGCAAGATGTGAGGGACATGGGTGAATACTTAAAATAATAAAAAAAAAAAAAAGAAAAAATCTTTCCCACAATCAAAGCCATCAAAATGCAGGCAGGCCATACGCCAGCAAGTGCAGGCACATGCAGCAAAGCTTGCCAAAATTGATCCCCACTGAAGGCCAAAACAGAAAAGAAGGACTTACAAACACGCTGGAATGGAGACAACATCAAAGGATTTGCAATTGGAGGAGAAAAAAAGAAAAGTTGGGAAATTTAGTGACTCTAAGAAAATGGCTTGGGTTTATATCAGGTGCAGTGCAAAGGACCAAAAGGTGCCAAAACTAAGCTCACAGATGTTGCAAAAGCAGGGGAAAAAGTCAAGGAGGAAGACACAACTTAGGGGGCAAGATATGAGGGACATGGCATGAATACTTAAAACAAATAAAAAAAAAAAAAAGAAAAAATCTTTCCCAAAGTCAAAGCCAGCAAATGCAGGCAGGCCATACGCCACCAAGGGCAGGCACATGCAGCAAAGCTTACCAAAATTGATCCCCACTGAAGGCCAAAAGAGAAAAGGAGGACCTACAAACACGCTGGAAAGGAGTCAACATCAAAGGAATTGCAATTGGAGGAGAAAAACGAAAATTTGGGAAATTTAATGACTCTTAGAAAGTGGCCTGGGGTTTTAGCAGGTGCAGTGCAAAGGACCAAAAGGTGCCAAAACTAAGCTCACAGATGTTGCAAAAGCAGGGGAAAAAGTGAAGGAGGAAGACACAACTTAGGGAGCAAGATATGAGGGACATGGCATGAATACTTAAAACAAAAAAAAAAAAAAGAAAAAATCTTTCCCAAAGTCAAAGCCATCAAAATGCAGGCAGGCCATACGCCAGCAAGGGCAGGCACATGCAGCAAAGCTTGCCAAAATTGATCCCCACTGAAGGCCAAAACAGAAAAGAAGGACTTACAAACACGCTGGAATGGAGACAACATCAAAGGAATTGCAATTGGAGGAGAAAAAAAGAAAATTTGGGAAATTTAGTGACTCTAAGAAAATGGCCTGGGTTTATATCAGGTGCAGTGCAAACGACCAAAAGATGCCTAAACAAAGCACACAAATGTTGCAAAAGCAGGGGAAAAAGTGAAGGAGGAAGACACAACTTAGGGAGCAAGATATGAGGGACAAGGCATGAATACTTAAAATAATAAAAAAAAAAAAAAAGAAAAAATCTTTCCCAAAGTCAAAGCCATCAAAATGCAGGCAGGCCATACACCACCAAGGGCAGGCACATGCAGCAAAGCTTGCCAAAATTGATCCCCACTGAAGGCCAAAAAAGAAAAGAAGGACCTACAAACACGCTGGAATGGAGACAACATTAAAGGATTTCCGATAGGAGGAGAAAAAAAGAAAATATTGGGAAATTTAATGACTCTTAGAAAGTGGCCTGGGGTTTTAGCAGGTACAGTGCAAAGCACCAAAAGGTGCCAAAACTAAGCTCACAGATGTTGCAAAAGCAGGGGAAAAAGTCAAGGAGGAAGACACAACTTAGGGGGCAAGATATGAGGGACATGGCATGAATACTTAAAATAATAAAAAAAAAAAAAGAAAAAATCTTTCCCAAAGTCAAAGCCATCAAAATTCAGGCAGGCCATACGCCAGCAAGGGCAGGCACATGCAGCAAAGCTTGCCAAAACTGATCCCCACTGAAGGCCAAAACAGAAAAGAAGGACCTACAAACATGCTGGAATGGAGACAAAATGAAAGGAATTCAATTTCTATGAGAAAAAAAGAAAATTTGGGTAAGTTAGTGATTCTAAGAAAATGGCCTGGGTTTATATCAGGTGCAGTGCAAAGGACCAAAAGATGCAAAAACTAAGCTCACAGATGTCGCAAAAGCAGGGGAAAAAGTCAAGGAGGAAGACACAACTTAGGGGGCAAGATGTGAGGGACAAGGCATGAACACTTCAGAAAACAACCAAAAAAAGAAAAAAATCTTTCCCAAAGTCAAAGCCATCAAAAACCATGGCCTGCCATAAAGTGCAGGGACATGCACCAAAGATTCCTCTATTGGTCCCCATTGAAATCGCAAGATTCCTTTTCCCTTCCCAAAAGGAAATGAAATTTCCTTTCGGGAAGGGAAAAGGAATCTTGCGAATCCCAAAGAAAGGCTTACAAACACTCTGGAAAGGAGATAGGTTCAAATGAAATGCAATTGAAAAAAGCAGAAAATCGGGAATTTTAGTCTCTGCAAAAAATAGGCTGTTAGGAAATCAGCTGCATTGCAAAGGACCAAAAGGTGCCAAAACTAAGCTCACAGATGTTGCAAAAGCAGGGGAAAAAGTCAAGGAGGAAGACACAACTTAGGGGGCAAGATATGAGGGACATGGCATGAATACTTAAAACAAATAAAAAAAAAAAAAAGAAAAAATCTTTCCCAAAGTCAAAGCCAGCAAATGCAGGCAGGCCATATGCCACCAAGGGCAGGCACATGCAGCAAAGCTTACCAAAATTGATCCCCACTGAAGGCCAAAAGAGAAAAGGAGGACCTACAAACACGCTGGAAAGGAGTCAACATCAAAGGAATTGCAATTGGAGGAGAAAAACGAAAATTTGGGAAATTTAATGACTCTTAGAAAGTGGCCTGGGGTTTTAGCAGGTGCAGTGCAAAGGACCAAAAGGTGCAAAAACTAAGCTCACAGATGTTGCAAAAGCAGGGGAAAAAGTGAAGGACGAAGACACAACTTAGGGAGCAAGATATGAGGGACATGGCATGAATACTTAAAACAAAAAAAAAAAAAGAAAAAATCTTTCCCAAAGTCAAAGCCATCAAAATGCAGGCAGGCCATACGCCAGCAAGGGCAGGCACATGCAGCAAAGCTTGCCAAAATTGATCCCCACTGAAGGCCAAAACAGAAAAGAAGGACTTACAAACACGCTGGAATGGAGACAACATCAAAGGAATTGCAATTGGAGGAGAAAAAAAGAAAATTTGGGAAATTTAGTGACTCTAAGAAAATGGCCTGGGTTTATATCAGGTGCAGTGCAAACGACCAAAAGATGCCTAAACAAAGCACACAAATGTTGCAAAAGCAGGGGAAAAAGTGAAGGAGGAAGACACAACTTAGGGAGCAAGATATGAGGGACAAGGCATGAATACTTAAAATAATAAAAAAAAAAAAAAAGAAAAAATCTTTCCCAAAGTCAAAGCCATCAAAAGGCAGGCAGGCCATACACCACCAAGGGCAGGCACATGCAGCAAAGCTTGCCAAAATTGATCCCCACTGAAGGCCAAAAAAGAAAAGAAGGACCTACAAACACGCTGGAATGGAGACAACATGAAAGGATTTCCGATAGGAGGAGAAAAAAAGAAAATATTGGGAAATTTAATGACTCTTAGAAAGTGGCCTGGGGTTTTAGCAGGTACAGTGCAAAGCACCAAAAGGTGCCAAAACTAAGCTCACAGATGTTGCAAAAGCAGGGGAAAAAGTCAAGGAGGAAGACACAACTTAGGGGGCAAGATATGAGGGACATGGCATGAATACTTAAAACAAAAAAAAAAAAAAAAAAGAAAAAATCTTTCCCAAAGTCAAAGCCATCAAAATGCAGGCAGGCCATACGCCAGCAAGGGCAGGCACATGCAGCAAAGCTTGCCAAAACTGATCCCCACTGAAGGCCAAAACAGAAAAGAAGGACCTACAAACATGCTGGAATGGAGACAAAATGAAAGGAATTCAATTTCTATGAGAAAAAAAGAAAATTTGGGTAAGTTAGTGATTCTAAGAAAATGGCCTGGGTTTATATTAGGTGCAGTGCAAAGGACCAAAAGATGCAAAAACTAAGCTCACAGATGTCGCAAAAGCAGGGGAAAAAGTCAAGGAGGAAGACACAACTTAGGGGGCAAGATGTGAGGGACATGGCATGAACACTTCAGAAAACAACCAAAAAAAGAAAAAAATCTTTCCCAAAGTCAAAGCCATCAAAAACCATGGCCTGCCATAAAGTGCAGGGACATGCACCAAAGATTCCTCTATTGGTCCCCATTGAAATCGCAAGATTCCTTTTCCCTTCCCAAAAGGAAATGAAATTTCCTTTCGGGAAGGGAAAAGGAATCTTGCGAATCCCAAAAGAAAGGCTTACAAACACTCTGGAAAGGAGATAGGTTCAAATGAAATGCAATTGAAAAAAGCAGAAAATCGGGAATTTTAGTCTTTGCAAAAAAAAAGCTGTGAGAAAATCAGCTGCATTGCAAAGGACCAAAAGG